>JAGDQP010000121.1:200231-212595 GCA_022664845.1 Lepisma saccharinum
TCTCTCTCTCTCTCTCTCTCTCTCTCTCTCTCTCTCTCTCTCTCTCTTGCTACAAACACACACACATATATATCTATATCTATCTATCTATAGATAGATCCCATTTGAAAAAAAAAATATATAAGTTCGTGTTGAGGTGGCAACACTGTGCAGGGGACATAACACCATTGTGCATGAAAGGCTGTCCCCCCCCCCTCTGTCGGCACATGTTCCACTGCACATTTTTTGTATTGTCTTTTCATGCTTTGCAATATTCCGGTGGTTAGATTAAAATGGGACACACTATGTATATATATATATATATATATATATATATATATATATATATAATATGAGTTCCTGCGTAGCCTAGTCGGTAGCGCGCTCGACTTTAGTGCGAGCGGTCCCGGGTTCGATCCCGGTGGGGGCTCAAAAATTTCAGTTGACCCAGCATCGTGAGGACAATTGGGGAGCTACTGTGAATAAAAGACATTGGCGATCACAGAGACAGTTTCGGCTCTCTTCTCCAAACCCGTCTGGTCAGCGTGGGAGCAGTAGACCAACTTCCACCTCCGGGGAAAGGCCTCATCCCGTAGTGGATGAAAAATGGCTCTTGTTTTTTATATTTATATATATATATATATATATATATATATATATATATCATATTCAGCCGTTTTCTATACACTCCTGGATAAAGTCCACCCCTTTTTCTTTCCACATATCTCGGTCTGAAACTATCCTCACCCATGTAGCTCCTGAAAAACGCTTGATTTCATCTACCCATCTTGCATTTGGGCATCATCTTGGTCGTTTGTTTTCTCTAGGAATGCAATGTAGTATCTTAGTCGTCCACCTTCCATATGTTCGTCTAGCTATGTGACCGGCCCATCTCCACTTCATCTTCATCGTAATATTGATTACATCTTCTACCTTTGTTTGTACGCGTATCCATTCATTTATCTTCCTTCCCTCCTGGTTATTCCTAGCATGCATCTCTCCATTGCTCTTTGTGTGACTCTCAATCTTTGAGTCGTTTGCTCATTCAATGTCCAAGTTTCACAGCCGTACATCATCACACTTAAGATACATTGATTATAAACTTTACGCTTCAGACACATTGCTAGTTTGCTTTTGAAAATAAAGTGTAGTCTTCCAAACGGACTCCACGCCATTTCACATCTTCTATTTATTTCATCAGTCAACTTGGCATTCGATATTTTGAGCTCGCCTAGGTAAACATACTCATCAACTATGCCTATTGTCTCTCCGCTAATCTTTATTTCCTTCTTTGCAGTATGTTGATTGTATATGGCTTTTGTTTTACTTAAATTCATTTTAAGGCCTATTTTCGAACTCTCATTACTCAGTTTTTCCATTCTGGTTTGTAGTCTTTCTGCACTTGAAGCAAATAAGACTATATCATCAGCGAGCCGAAGGTGATAAAGATAATTGTAATTAATTTTAATTCCAACTTCATCCCAATTTAAATTTTGGAACACTCTCTAGAGTACCGCACAAAACAGTTTTGTAGAAACTGAAACTCCTTGCCTTACTTACCCCTTTCCAACTTTAAATTTTTCACTGTCTTGATGTAGTCTAATGACAGATGTGGCAGTCAAATAAATGTTTCGCAGCAGCTTGATGTATGCATTTTCGATGCCTTGATGTTCAAGTGATTTAAGTACTGCTGACAAGGAGACCGAACGGAAACCTTTTGCAAAATCTACGAATCCCAAACATCGTGGAAGTTAATATTCATTAGTCCTTTCCATAACTTCATTTAATGTTTGTGTGTGGTTCATTGTGCTAAATCCACGACGAAATCCGACTCGTTCCCTTCCCTGGTTAAAGTCTAAGTCTCGTTCAATACGATTCAAAATAACATTGCTGAACATTTGTATATAACTGACAGTTAAATAATTGGTCTGTAATTTTTTACGCGTTCTTTGGCTCCTTTCTTGTACAACAAAATGATAAAAGCGTTATGCTAACTTGAGGGTATTTCTCTCTTCTTCAGGCACATTGAGAATAATTTCGCAAGTTTCTCTTTCATGTTTTCACCTCCCCATTTAAACATCTCAGCTGTGAGTCCATCTTCTCCTGGTGATTTTTCGTTCTTCATTCCTCGAAGTACATCTACTTCTTCTTTCATTACATCTGAGATATCTACATCATTTTCTTCTTAGTCTTCATTTCCTAGCTCTTCTTCAGAGTAGTACAATTCTCTGTAGAAATGTTCAAATATGTTTATAATTTCTTCCTTATTTCGTGTTACGGTCCTGTCTGGTCTCTTAACTGCAATTATTTGCTTATTTGCTGCTGTTTGGTTTTCTTCAGGCTCCTGTTTTCCTCGATTCTATTTCTAACAAGATTTTCGTTATATCTTCGTACACCCTCTATTATTTTCTTCCTTGTGGTTTTATTTAGTTCTATATATTCAATCCTCTTTATTTAATTTTCCTCTTCTTTCATTTCCCTTCTTTTCTTCATCAAGAGTTTAGTTTCTTCTTAGATTTCGTTCTCTTGTATCCTTCTGGTGCCTGCTATTTTCTTGGCTGTTTCTCTTATTATCTCGGTCAGTATTTTATTTCTGCTATTGATGTCTTCTTCATCCTCTAACTCTTCCAAGACGATGAATCGGTTGCTTAGTTCTATCTCGAATGTCTTTCTGTTTTTTCCTAGATTTTCCAGGTCTAAAAGTGGCGGGTTTCCTCTGATAAGCTTCTTTCTCTCAAGTCTAGTATTTAGTTTCAGCTTACATCTCATGATGTTATGATTACTCGTTACTTTGAAACTTTTCAGAACAGACACGTCATGCAGAATTTCGTGTCGATAGAACGTCGTCTATTTCGTTATTGGTCCCATTTGGTCCCGTGTCCACTTTCTCTGGGGTGGTTTCTTAAAAAATGTATTGGAAATGAACAGTCTGTTGGCTTCTGAGAATTCCACCAACTTCTCTCCTGTCTTGTTTCTTTTTCCAAATCCAAAATTTCCAACCTCAGTGTCACTGCTCTGCTTTGCTTCTGCTTTTGCATTGAAGTCTCCCATAACAATTTTGTAATGCAATTTGCTACTATCCAAAATCTTCTGTATCTCCTCGTATATATCTTCGATTTCCTCCTCCGGATGTGACGTTGTTGGAGCATACACTTGTATAATTTTCATACTGTATCTGTTGTTTATCTTTACCCGTGCGATTCTATCTGAATTTCCTTCAATTTCTGTGATCCGTGACTTCAGGTCTTTATTAATTATAAGGCCAACGCCTGTCGGTTTTCCATTTTCTGTTCCTTTAAAGTAGAACGTGTGCCCCGACGGTAGTTCTAACTGTTCTTGATTCTTTCTCCACACTTCTGATATTCCTATAATATCCCACTTAATCCTTGTTAGTTCATTCTGCAATTCTTCTAATTTGTCCTCCCCTGCAAGTGACTGACAGTTGAGAATCGCCACGTATAGGTCCGTTCGAGTTGCCGTGTCGATGTCCTGGCAGTCTACAATCCAAACTCGGGCATTTTGACCCTCTGACTTCCTGCAAGACTGATCGCTGCCGCTGCCGCTGCCAGCTGCATTCCGTCCTCCAGGCAATGGGGTCGTCCGGGTAATGAGGGGTGCCCTTACTTGTACCATCATGTGTAAAGAAATAAGGGGTGCAGACATTTGACTCACCACGCTGTCTGCTAATGCGGGTTGGTGAGCAGCCCATCCATGTTTGTTCGCCAAGCAGTGGCTTGGGTACTAACAGGCCCCACGACGTGAACGTATGGATTGGACATTAGACGTCTACCCCGGTCGGTTTCCTTAAGCAGCAAGTGGAATTAAGTGGTCTCCTCGAAGTTAGTTATGTGAAGAGTTGGAATATCAGTGGGTGTTTGATTACTGTTTTATGTTGAAATAACAACAGAATGATAGAGCGGATAGACACCGAATAGAATGATATGAACTTAGGCGGTCAATTTGAACATGTTGTAGTTCTTTTTTGGCCACTAGATGTGTATAAATACTTCGATCGCCGCGCCCGTCTGAGCTTTTTCCAAATTACGCAGGCAATAGTGAAGTTCTCTTTAGAAAACAATTTCTTAAAATTTTATTGTGTGAGGGAAAACCATAAAATCTTCCCTGCTTCGCTGGTAGTGTGTATGGGTGGGGGTAAACCGGTCTTTTTCTGGATTAACTGAAAAATCGTAGGAATAAAACCCCTTGCTGTGCTGTATATGTTCACTTCGACAAAAGGAAATTGATAAAAAGATCAATATGCGATAATCACTTCACAAGAAACTAAAAGTTAGACACGACTCAAGAACAGTTTTATAAGTAGTATAGCATTTATAAACGAGTGTTGTGGTATAATTTCTTGAGGCACACAGGCGCCGTTCTTTTTGTTTTTTTAGGGGGAGTGGGATACTAACCAATCGGTACCTTAGTAAAGATGGAGACAAAACATGGAAACAAGCAAATCGGAGCTCAGTCGCTGGATACCTCAACTATCTTCGTAGCCCTGGTAGCTCCTGATTTGAAAGTTGTCGACAGACAAACATAGCGATTGTATAAGGCTTCCTAGCACTTGTTCCTGAAGCCTAAATGTTGTATAAAGTTTTCCTTAGGAACTCCTCGGTTTATGAAAAAGAAAATTCTGCACAACCGATTACGTAAATATGCCTGTACATTCGATAAAAACAGTAGACCCTATTGTTGTTTTCTAAAAATCATGTTAGGCGGAGCGAGCGTCAAATTTGGATTGACGGTCGCTATGATCGTTGGAATGACTTTTTAATCTGATGACACGACTTATTTGAAATACCAATGTGCTTATTTCGGTTCATAAGATTCGCAATATGCTATTTGAAAGTAGCGCCTACTGAGAACACACTTCATTCTTCTCTTTTTGCTTTAATGCATGGACGTGCAGCTGTAAACCATACTTATGAATTTGTTATTTTAATCAGTCAAGAGCAGTATTGTAAAATAATTGATTCATGTGGCTAAAAACTTCGGTAAACGCTATTTTCAATTCCTTTGTATTTGATTATTTCTTTGTACTAAAGTTCACAGTAAGGAAAATTTTTGTCACGTACTGTATGTACACTGTTAAAAAAATTATAACGTTTCTAGGAATTCTAAGGGAAGTTTCGCAGAATTTTTGGTATTTCATGTTGTTTCACTGTAATGGAGGGAAACTCAGACAGAGCTTTTCGTATGATTATTTGGATATCTTTCGTTTTCAGTTCTGCACATGCGCAGAATGAGAAAAGAGTTTGCTGCCGCCATTTTGTCACTTCTTATATGGGTAGAAATGGGAAATGTTTCGAGTGAACGGGCATTCCAAATGACGATTACATAAATGATTGAAATGTGGCGTAAGTCGTGGAATCAACTTCTTCTGGATTCAGGCAACACAATTCTAACACTCTAAACTGTTTTCTTTTAACTAGAAATTTAGAGCAGTCAGTACGGCGTTGGATTTTTTACTAAAGGACCCTGTTCAAATCTCTAGACTTCCTTTTTTTTGCTTCAAACATTCCTGAGACCTGTATGATGGATGCCTTTCATTAGCCAGATTACTGAACATTCCCATGTAGCTATGGTTAACTAGCTTTTCTCAGGAAAATATATAACAGTGTACGTTCATTTATTTCTATAAATCTCGTAGAAAATTTCGACTAAAATGTACTTTTTTTTTAATTTTTAACGGATTAGTTATTGAGTTAATTTAAATATAATTTAGAAATAGCAAAACTTAAATGTTACGTATATCGATTTCGCAATTTGTAGTATAATATGGATCCGTTTCCGTAATAGAAATATTTTCATCTATCTCGTTTATTCGTATTCTATATATCCTAACTAGAGCTTCATATTACTTTAAAATTGTAATGTTTTTTCTCTCTAATTCAGAATATTATTCCTAATCTAAACCCCAAATTAACAATTTAACAAACTATGTTAATATCATATTAATATTCTTGTTCTTGTACTGAGATCGGAAAGCCTGTGTATCCATTTCAAACAAGTTTTTAAGAGACGGTAAATATTTGGTCTATCGTCTTTCGAGACTCTTGAGACGAGACCGAGACTGAGGTTTACAATCGAGACCGAGACCAAGACCGGAATCTTTTGATCGAGACGAGACCAAGTACAAGACTGTCCTAAAAATTAGAGAGAGACCAGTCTCGTCTCGATACCATCACTAGCTTGTTTACCTTGTAATTGCTGAGTAAGTTTCAAATACCATCCTAGAGATACCATTCGGATCATTTTAGTTTTTCATCACCTCTTCTCCAACTTTAAGAACCAAGTCAATTAGCATACCCTTAACAAATTATTCGTGAATCAAGCGCCTCCGTAGGTACCATTTTTAGTACACCATTGGAAATAATGCAATAAAATAAATATTTTCACTTGAGGATAAGATATAATTAATTGTATGAGCGGTAACAGCACTATGGCTTACGCCTGCCTCGAATTTTCTTTCAAGAAGCTAAGGCTCTATTAAAGATAGCATCCCGACATTCATCTGGCAGAGCTGATGGAAGTATCAAGAACAATAGCTTCATAACAGCGATTTGAATCATCACCATTTCTCAAGCGACTTTTCCAATAATTTTTAGAAGTCCAAAACGTATAATTCCATCAAATGTAAAGAATAAAATGTAAATTTTAATATTATTAAATTCAGAGAAAAGGAAATTTATGTTGGGTTGACCTCATTTTACGCTCAAAACACGAATCTCTGCGAAATGTGGTGAGATATTTATGACCAACGCAGCTACCTCACATCACTGAACTTCCTTTGTACTGACTTTATTCCAGTGTTTACAACACCATCCACCCTCTGCAACCATTCATTGGCCTCAGAGAGTAAGCCCTTCCCTCCTCCACGTTTCAAAACATTTTTCACAGTCCGAAACTATTTTTGAAGGGTCCCAATCTGATGTTCATTTTCGTTCAATTAACATGAAAGATATTCGATTATCGACGAACGTCAGACCTTTCTTCGAGACAGCCAAACCTGTGATATAAACAATGCACATTTTGTAACCCTGTAATTGCAGAAACAAATGCTGCCGCTGCTTTTATTCACCAAAATTCTTCTGTTTCGTCAAACGAGCTCATGACCTCCCAAATTGTTTTTGGATTGCTCGTAAGATATATGTAACCATTGTTTTCAACATTGTATTGAGTTTAACAATGAACGATAAGTCAAATCGAAAATATATATTACGCATATGTCCTGAGGATTGGTGTGTTATGCGTTTGTGCTAAATCTTGTTTTATGTCAATTTAATGATGAGTTATAGCTTATTATTGTTGGCAACAATAGCTTGATTTTAGCAATGGTTAACGAAGAAATCGGAAATCTGATGTGCGGATGTACTTTGTTCGCACATGTTCTTTGGATTTCGAATAATTAGTTCATTCTTGGCCTTTTATCGAGCTTTGAATTAATCATCTTAGTTCCAATTCTTGTTTTTGTATCTGAATTTGGCTGTCAGTTATTGATAGTCTTTGTTGTACAACAATACACTTGTGTTAACAATGAACAGTTGATCCAATGAAAGTTTCAAAATTCTGTAATTCTTGGTTTCTAATCTTGCATATTTGTGCGGTTTTGTGTATTTGTAGTATTTGTTGGTTGTAAGATATATGTAATCATTGTTGTCAACAATGCCTTGAGTTTAACAATGAACAATACGTCAAATCGAAAATATAGAATGCATATGTCCTGAGGATTGGTGTGTTACCCGTTTGTGCTAAATCTTGTGCTTTTATGTCAATTTAGTGATGAGTTATAGCTTATTATTGTTGGCAACAATGGGTAACGATGAAATCGAAAATCTGGTATGCGGATGTCCTTCGTTTGCACGTGTTCTTTCTTCTCTACTTTGAATATCGAGAAATGAGTCAATTCTTGGTCTATATCGATTTTTGAAATTTAAAAAAAAAATCTCATTAAAGAGATAGGGCGTTTTGAGTGCCATCTAGCTTTCGAGATTCACATTAAGTAGGCCTTTAGATCAACCTTAGAGGAATCTCGTAAAACTGACTGTTGTTATTAAGTCGATGACGGTACCACTGAACTAGAATTAAACGTAGTTCTTTACGAACAAGCACCAATTATATGTTTCAAGTGCTCTTGGGACGCATCATGTTGTGCATAAAGGGGAGAAGTGCTATATGTACTGCTATTACAATTTTTTTTCAGTAATTATGTCTTATTGTAGTTTAAAGTAAACAACTACTTTTACTGGAACCGCGATTTCCATCATAAATCTTTTGTAAAGTGAACGAAAAGCTTGGTGATAAGCACTGTACTACATTCCACATCTGGGCGCTCTGAAACTTTTATAGCTACTCTTAATGTCATATTTTTCTGTCGTACTGCTAATCATAAAAAAAGTGAATCTGAAACTTAAACTATGAAATCAATTAATATTAGTACGAAATAGGTGAACATTTATCTGATTAATTCGAAAGACACTTAGTTTTAGCCTTAACCAATATTAATTGTACCAGTCTATTGCACTTATAAACATATCCAATTATTTACCGGGCGACAGTGACTCAGTAATAAAGCATTGATTTAGCGTTTGGGAAGTACTGGGATCGATCCCAGCGGCCGATCATCTTACCTGAGGTTTCTCCAGGATTTGTTCTCGGTCGTACCAGATAAACGCTGCGATGGTACCTCTAAAATAGGCCCTGACCATAGATTTTCCAACATCATCTTCTTCACCCTATCCCAGCCTGAGCCTGAGATGCGTAAAGGCCTTAAATTAAATTTAACTAAATATCCAATTATCTAACTGTTATGGATTGTAAGGATAATGGCAGTTCGTTTGTGCCGATGCATTTAATATGCCAGGGATGATAAAACTGATTTTATATATTATAATCTATTGAAAGTGTGAGAAGACTGCAAATATAAAGACTGTGCAGGACATATTTACAGGAAACAATAGTGAAAGTTTGATTTCTTAAGAGAAGGGGAATAATAAGTCAAGTTTACAGACTCAAAAGCAGAAAAATATAAAATATATCTCTGGAAAGAGGAGCTGTAAAGACAAAAAGTTTACTAGAAGTTTATAGAACTTTCAGAGCTTTTGCAGTATGTATATTGCAATTGAAAATAACATGTGATGTTATTTTCTATTTTCCATTGTATCTATTGTTCGATCATACCAGTATATACCTCAGGCATATACTAATTTAGCTTTCACGTTAATATTTGACGTCCATTCAGACAGCGACAATACTTCATTATAACGAGGCATTTACAAAATACTAATGGCGATAATGGATAAACTTACATTGTTGGGTGATGTTTTCTAACAGCATATTGTACAAGAGATCCAACACCTTTTCACTCGGATTTGAGAATTTCTTGGAAGAAGGCATATAAGGTGAAAAATTATCTTACACACTAAATATTCTTTCAAACTTTGACAACATTAATTTTTATTCTGTCTCAGAGATAAATGAAGTGCGCAAATGATCTAGATTTACAGTTATTAAAAATGGTGAACGATCTCCAAGTTCACGTCATAAAGTTGACTGTGAACACTGTTTTCTTTTTAAGCTAGTTGCCTACAAAATTCAGAAAATCAGACAACTAACTATTAACTGGCATGCTAATTTCAATTAATATAGATGACGGAGAGCCCAGACTACACTCAAATTAAGAACTGTAATAAATTCTCAAGTGTTATTCAGATTCTCATCTTGTTTAGGTTATCAGTCGTAATATTATTCTCGATCGTTTTGCCTTTTATCTATTTTTGGTCAAGAACACTCTTAAGAGAGATATGAGAGAATAATATAAAGTGAATCATGATAATATTTATAATCTGAATATCAATTATAATTTAGAAATTGGTAAAAATCCTTTTATTGACATTTCGTGGGACCCGACGTTATCCCCTGAAATTTCAATATCTTACGATGGATGAAATTACTGACTTGGGGAAGATCTTACATGAATTTGGCCCGTGTTTCGAAGTTTCGGAAGAAAGTTTTCAACTCCCAAACATAGAAATGGATATTAATATTTTTGTTTCGCTAGAGATGAAATTTCAACACTTAACAAACAGAGATGTTATTCTTTTTTTTTTTTTTACAAGAGATTTGTGTTAGGTAAATATTAAATTAACACAGAAAAATTGACAATCACTGTGACCGGGACTCGAAACAGGATCTCCCAATCGTCGGCTGGGTATGCTACCCACTACATCACGAGGCACGTCAATTCTCTGTGTACATAGAATACTCCTCACACCTTGACACGCTCCCCAGCCATAGTATAGCTGGTTATGAAGTCAAACACTCCATACGTTTGAAAATGTTTATTGAGAATTTATTCTGCAAACATGCAGTTCGAAAGAATAGATGTAGTTCCTCTTCATACGATAGACTTATGAAGCATATTGTCTTTATGTGCCACAGTGCAAGACGCTATCTGAAATAACCCTTCGGAACGTAGTAATATATTACGATAAATTGAGTTAGGTCCAATCGCTCCGTAACGCAAGGGATAAAACGGACATGGAGCTAAGGTTTTAAGTGATATTTTCTGGAAGATATCTGACAAAATTGTTGCAGCACGAGGTTCTACATGTGTAGCGCAAGTATTTATTTGTAAGTTGAGTGACATCGACGTTATTACCCATGTGACGACTTATAAACCAAACCAGGTAATTTAGTGTTTGTTTTCTGGTTGTAGAATAGTAATAATTTCAGGTATGGAGCTAAGAAATTGTGATCAAAATTCGGAAAGGAATTTCGCTATACTCCGTAGTCCAATCCATGAATAGAACGAAGTAGGTTAACATTTTATAAAGTCGTGTAATGTCATTTTCTCTAGAGTATCCATGTAAGAGAACACAAAAGAAAATAATACCAAAGGCTTCTGAACATTTCGGAATCTTTTTTTGTCTTAACCATTATAATTGTAGAACTACATTTAAAACTGTATGTGGGAGATATTCACATTAACACCGTTGATCTTTCCACAAATATTTACATAAGTTCTAAGCTTTTAATTATAATTGTATTAAATTATTGGAAAGCAATGAGTCATCTTTCGGAACGTAGTGTTTGGTTTTCTTTGCGATTCAGAACCAGGTTAGCCATCTTGAGTTTTATTTTGTTTAAGTTTAGTTCTTTCAGGGTAATGACGCACAGTGCGGCCAATTTAAAAAAAGCTGGGGAAAAGTAAATAGAAAAATAAATAGTTAGTGATGTTTTCAATGTTGGGTTGGTTACAAAACATATGTAATGTCAGAAATTACTTATGAAAGAGTTTATTTCCTTTTACCTGTCCCAGAATAGGAGTCGCAAAGTTACCTTTGTTCGAGTGGCATCGATTGTGTTACTGAGGCAGTAAATGACACACGTTTTGAAAGTTGTATGAAAACTTTAGATTGAAGCAGATCATAATCAAATAAAATGGAATCAACGTCTGAAAGTACGTAGAATATATATATATATAAAAATATACGAAATAATTTTTATCAAATAAAAATTATTAGTGAAACAATAATTGTAATTGACTTTTATAGCTTGAAATGTTTACATTATGATATGTTAGTATGAAAAAGTTACTAAGTATTTTGCACTGTCAGACTTATTTTAAGTAATAGTCAAATGTGTTTTCTTCAAAAACAATTTGCTGGCAGAAGTTGACCCCCTGTTTTTCATTCAATTTGACAACCACATACTATACAACCTAATAGTAAATGACTGACTCATCATAATTCTTAGGCCAAACTAGTAGAGATAGTAACACCATATTTGGTATGTTGGTACATCATTACAATAGGTAAAGGAGAAATTTTGAAAAGTTGCCAACTTGGATCCAAAATTGCCTAAAATACACAGACCAAACAGCTAGGGCTACTGAAGCGAAATTTGGTATTACGGTACTTCATCACTAGTAGGTTTAAAAAAATATTACAAATGTATCCAAATACGCCATCTTGGATGCAAAATAGGGGACCCCCAAAACAATTTTCCAAACCAATTGAGCTAGACATACGAAATTTGGCATAAAGGTGTATCATCACGAATAGTTTCGGAAAATATTACATTTTGAAAAAGTCGCCACCTTTAATCCAAAATGACAGTCCAGAAACCCATTAAAAAAATAAACACTTTAAGCTAGAGAAACGAAATTTGGTATGAAGTGTATGACCAAGGGTAGGTTACAATAAATGGGGCAAACCTCCCGTATGGGGTCATAGCAAAGCGAGTGCAAGATATATTATTAGAATAAACGACTAAAAGAAAAGCGAATGATAGAAGCATCGTGCAATGTTCTTTTTCACAAATCTAACCTCAAAACAAAAGAAATTGGAAGACATTGGATAAGTGTGCATTTTGTGTATAT
>JAGDQP010000122.1:5009-42419 GCA_022664845.1 Lepisma saccharinum
ATCATTCGCAATTGTGTGTTCTTCATGGTGTATTTTCATACGACCCTATTCAACAACACATCGTCTCCTGACTGTTTGGGTACCAAAGCTTGTTTGCTGGACGTATACAGAGTATGTGACGTTAGACGCATGTCCTCAGTCTATCCCCATGCTGTGTTGCTGAGCTGCGTTTTCCACCAGGCGTCAAAGCGGTCATTTCATTCACACCAACCGAATAGAAATATGATTGGAACTGTTTTATCTTTTAATGGTTAGTGTAAAGCAACGTTAGATGGCAGCACTACATCTGTAATGTATTTTTATCTTTGCACAAAATTGTAATCCTGTTCCTAAGCATTGAAGTCTAGTGAGTTTAAGCCTTTAAAGAAAGTTCATAACAGATTCAAGAGTTCTATCCGATACTCATTGTTTATAGCTAAAGGACGCGGGAAAATACCTGTCTTCTAAAATATAAGAGGAAGTTACTCATTCATTTAGTATTCGCTGCAGATCTTGTGTTTATTCATTTCTGTTATTTCATCATTGGCGCCAACCGAAGTCTTTCTCCTTACCCCTTCCAACGCCGCTACTTTTTAATGGTATTAGCACGTAAAGAATATTAAAAAGCATTATTTCTTTTTGCAATGGCTCTTTAAAAGAAAGTAAATCCCTCTTTCAAATATTTCATATCCTTATTCTCTAATATTTCTGTACTTATGGCCTAAGCCTGTCACATGTCGTAGGATTACGTCCACCGGCGACTACTCGTATGGAAACAGGGAAGGGTAAAAGTACATTAAGCGCTTTTGTTTTGGTACCATCACGGCATTTACTTAATGAAAGTGAGGGAAACCTTTTAAATTGTATTAATTGATCATTTACACGTCACTGTCGTCTTGGAAAGGTTCTGTATACTCGTAGCAGCTTCTAATAAACACAGTAACGCGTACGAACAGCTCCACACATGTGTACTACAGCAGATAATTCCAAATGCTCTATGATCTTGCAGTTTGTATCTACGCAACACATCATGCAAAGTAATCTACTGTCCAAGTTTCATTCACCTAGAATAACTTCCTTGCGTAGGGTTTTCAATTTCCGTCAGTGTATTGATTTGTTGTTCACTACAAATCAAGCAATTGATAAGATGTATTCCGTATAAGCTTAAGAGCGTCACATGGATAACTCGTTTGGGAAAAGAAATAGCGAAGATAGCAAAACTGATATTAACTCTGTGTACCATCACAACATTTGCTTGGTGTACTAGCGTTTCCAACTTTGAGCCCAAAATCGACGCCTGAGAATACAAAGAAAATAAATAATTCTCAATAAATCCGGAACGACGTATTAAGTAAAAATTTCGTTTGCAGAAATTTGTTTGCAACAACATGTTGGATATCAGGAGTGAAAATACGATGTCGTCGGTTTATCACTGTTGCCAAGTTGGAAACTCTGTATCTCCAAAACGATGCGGAATATCACTCTTGTTCATAGGAATATTTCTTACTTATTTTGATGTCTGCAATCATTTCTTAAATTGTTGCCGTGCATTTTCATTACACCCTGTGTACACAGAGAATTGGCCGTGCCGTGGTTGTGTAATGGATAGCATATCTAGCCGGAAACTGAGAGATCCGGGTTCGAGTCCGGGTCACAGGAGCTGAAAGTTTTTCTGTGTTCATTTCAACATTTACCATACACGAGGTTATTTGTAATAAAGTGTTAATCATGATTATTATTCCCATGCATGATACAAATTTTTATTTTGGTCAAAACATGAAATCTATTACCTTGTATTGTCTGTCTATTCATCCTTACTTCTTTATCAGTTACTAAATTCTGATTGTAATATTCACAATGATTCCGCCAAACCTCCCTGTGAAGGGGATGTCACCCCCAAATTCTCGACAACTCCCCCCCAAAAAATCGAGTGTAACAGTGCAAAACTACACTCATATCCTCCCAATTTTGACTTTATACCCTCCAAACTGAAAATCCTGGCTGAAACCCTGAATACTCATTTCAAATATTGTGTTCTCTCTCGTAAATGTTAAATGAACTTGAAAGCAAATAATAAATAAATAAATAAAAAATAAAAAAAAAAGAAGAAGGACACCATTTTGCTAAAAATTTACTCGAGGTGTCTGCAAATATCTGTTTGGACAGAGCCTCGGTGTTTCTCACGCATCCTATCTCAGAGCGAAAGAGTCAGATTTGTATGAGCTGTAAGTTTTCGTATCTGTGTTTGTAGTGTGTGTGTGTGAGTCCGCGAGCATGTATGTCCTGTTGTAGCAGGGCAAAAAAAAAAAAGAAGCCACAGGAAACCAAAACTACATTGTAGATGCACTGAGCCCTGCTGGTTACCTCAGAATGAATTATGCATGACGTAGCATTTGTGTTGCCTAGAAAACGAATTGAAAACTAGATACTGAAGGAAAGGAGAGGGAGGATTGGATAAAAATAAAAATGAATATCTTTCCCCCCCCCCCCCCCCCCCCCGTCAAAAACAATGTTACCAATCGTGAAACGAATTTACCAGATTGGTGCTCAGAAACAGAAGCTAGGCAGAAGATACCTATATTGCGTCACGTGTGTTTCGTGTTACAGTAAAACTTCGAGTATACGTCGTAATGAAGGGGGGGGGGAGAACGGTAATAGAAAAATACGGATAATGCATACAACATATTGTTTAAGCCTACATGGAGAGCATTTTTCCTCTTGATGTCCATCCTATTTCCTGTACAAACAAGAATATATGGAAATGGAGTGCCATTTTCTTGTTCCAAAAATTACATCAATGTTTCTTGTGGTTAATTTTCAACTGGGTTAGACATGGAAAAGCGAAATCTTAAAACTGGCGGAAAAGTCAATGCTCGGTTAATCGAAAAAACGGATTATAGAGGTCCTACTGTATACAGAGTGTATCAAAAAGAACCATCCGATTTCAGAAGGCTATATAAAGTAACGTGCCCTTATCCTGACACACGGTATACGTCTACACGATAGTGCAACTCTTCCCATACGTCAGTTAGCATGTCTGTAGCCACTGCTACTGTTTATGCAGTGTTGCAGTTCGTTAACAGTTTCTGGCAGATGGGGGACATACACCGAGTCTTTCACATAACCCAATAAAAAAATAACATACAGTGAGATCGGCTGATCTTGGTGGCTAGTGGTGCAATGATAAATGAAAACACTGTCCCGGAAATCTCATATCTGGAAATGTTGCAGAACTGACTTTTCCCGCAGTTACAAGCAGATTCCGATGATTTTATTTACCAGTAGGACGGAGCTCCACCACACTGGTACCGGCAATTTCGAGAATTGCCGATTGGGCCAGACGTACATAGTCTACAGTTTTCCTCTGACATGCGAAGTTTGGTTCAGATTCGTCGAACGGTATGGATCTGTCGGCGGACAGACAGGCAGACGAAACAAAACAGAAGATTATAACTTATTTCAAAAACTAACTTGATGAAAGAAATACCCAGCGAGCGTGACTCAGTGGTCTAGCGTTGGCTTAGTATTCGAGAGGTCGTGGGTTCAATCCCAGTAGCTGACCATTCTTACTGAGGTTTTTCCAGGATTTTTCCTCAATCATACCAGGCAAATGCTGGGATGGTCCCTTCAACTTAGGCCCTGGCCGATACCTTCCTACATCCTTTCCCCTTCCCTAGCCCGGCCTGAGCCTTAGATGCCTCAAGGCTATAAATAAAAAAAATCAAATTGATGAAGGAAATAATTTACACGATTAAAAAGGAAATGAGCAAAAGGGAGACAAGATAAAAAAAGTAGTAATACTAGTAAAACTCTGATTCATAAAATTATCATGTTATTAGTACTTTTGTATGGTGGTTAGCAACACTGATTGCATATATATAATTTTTGGTTAGTTGTAACCAAAGAATGAGAGAGAAGAAAGGGGAAGAAGGACACAGAAGCAAGTCCCATCAACCACATTACGTATGTGTTTCGCCTACACTCAACATTCGTGCATACCAAGCACTGACCACCTCCATACGATGCGCATGAAAGGGAGGGGTGGAAAGAATGAGTAAGATGGTGAAGAGAAAGGAAGATACGGGAAAAGCCTTCACACACAAGGTAAGACAATGCAGTGTTGAAAATTAATATATTCAGTCGATTCTTCTTCGCAGAGCACACAATACATCAATTGAGTAAATAAACCGTTTCCGTTGTTCGTTCGAGCCCTGTTTATTTTAGCAGCTTCTTTTTATTAGCGTCAATTATATACATTATGTTGTTCCGCTCTGAGTTATTAGGGCTTCAGTGCCTGGATCAGAGTGAAAAAAGCGCGGGAAAAATGAAAGTGCAACATGTCAAAGAACGGAATAAACATTAAAGGTAGTTAAATCAAAGAAGGTTCTGGTTAATACAGGTTGAAGTAAATTTCAGATTTCAATGTAAGGTGTATTTCACAAGAATTCTACCATCAAAGATAAATGGTATATTTTCTCCTGCTTCTTCAGACATACTGAAGCAGTTTTTTAACGAATGTTCAAGAAAGAAAGAAAATTTCATTTTAATTGACAGAAATTTGTTTTGTAGGAAAAGAAATAAGCTGGATTCGCATATCAACGGGTGTATATTAGCCACGCCCACTCCAACATGGCGATTACATCAGCAAATAACCATTCAGAAGGAAAAATTGTGATTGACTATTGGAAACAGGAGTGGACGACGACGCAAATCTGTTGATATGCAAATATGCCGTTTCTTTTGTTTGTTTTCTCTTTTTAAAAGCACTATTTTTTTCCTAAACTACATAATAAGGATCCCTTTAGACCGTCCATTAATTATTTTTCATCAGCGGATGTAGGGATATATCCGTAGGCATTATTTTTATTATCTTCTTTTTGCTCCGCTAATGGCGGTTTTGTTTTCCATAACTTTCCTGTGATACTAATATCTACGGATTGCGTCCGTCTGCTTTATTGTTCTCTTTTTGCTTCAACAAATACTTTCGTCATCAGTTGATTTCTGTAATCCGTTCTCTTCAAATCATCTTCAGGTTCGATAGTTCCCAATTTTCTTCCACCATTGGTTCGTAGAGTCCGCATTTCGATCCATACAACCCTATACCCCATACAGAACTTTTTTTTTTTTTCATTGCCGGTCTATTTTCCCCCCTAAGTGCTAATGTTAATATTGCTTTTTTCTTCATTTTATTTATAAGTAAAGATCGTTTGTGTGCAAATGTTCAGCGAGTTCTAAGAACTGACGCTAGGTAGCTCTGCCGTTTTCTAACTTCCTGCCCTCTGACGGCGAAAACAGGAACTCATTGCAAGTTGATTCTTTCCACGCAACGGAAAATAAAGACTTTTAATGATTTAATTATATCGGTACTGTCCTATTGTTACCTAAAGTCTTAAATAGAGTAAAATTTCATGGAGGATGATGTTCCAGTATTCCCAAACATTTTTCTCTCTCCTTACATTTTTATTTTAGTTTCTTTATGTAGTTGTCCCCTGTGGTTGAGTGATTTAGATCACTGCCTTATAATTATGGAGTCCCGGGTTCGATTTTAGGTATGAGGACACATTGAATTGAACATAACCGGTTCAGAATTTTCTTGAAAGTGTAGGTTCGGTGGTGATGACATCATCTCCTTTCGATTAGAGGTAATGCCTAACTACCATTGGTTCATTTTCAAGAACACATGAATCGTAAACTGCAAACGGACAGAACAGAAATCATCATCACGCGCGATCCTTCTTTCTGTTGGCTGAAAAGCATTTGCCAGCGCGTTGACCTAAAAGTTATATTCAATATATAGGGTGTGTGAGAAAACGAAGACGCACTCATATTGAGTGGGAGAAACAGACGATAACATGTAGCGCGTTTCATATTTCACTGCTATATAGGACGATATTAATTTCAACAATCCAGGGTTGCCAATTGCAGATTTATTTAACTAAGTTATCTAGATTATATACGTTATTTCATGACAAAGTTATTTACAGTATTATTCTACGTTCATTTGTCTGTAGGAAGTTCCTCTATTCCTATAATGGAGAAAACACCTCTGATCAACATATTGTCTGAAAATGTAATATTTTCATTTATAGATTAGGAACATGAGGACATTTTAGTGTCCAAGGAAATGGTCGTAGCTCAGATAGTAGAGGGTTGGGTTCACATTCGGAAGGTCCTATACTCAAACTAAGCAGCCGGTCATTATGACTAAATTTTTAGGATCATTTCTTAGCCAGACCACCCTAATGCCGGGATGCTACATTCAAATTAGATCCTGGTTGATTTCTTGTACACATCTTCTCCACCTCCCTCTCCTGGCCTGAGTTAAAAATACATAAATGTCATAAATGCAACGCAATTTAATTCCAAAAGAAGGAAAAGAATTGATTTCTAACACCCACGAGATGTACCTTATGCTATGGAAAGGTTGCTTGTATACGTAGGTGAGAAATTAAGGTTCCAGCTAACCCTCGTAATAGACCATGACAAATTTGGACCATAAAAGAAATAGGAAGCATTCACAAAGAATTTTAGAAGAAAAAAGTGGGATAGCTTTGAGGATGGGTTAGAAACTGTGGCCGATTGTATATGACACTTCACATCACATTCCTACCTGTCAACTATGTTGACTTTAGTAATTTGTTAAGAAATGTCTAGGCATTTGTACAGCAGGAAAAAGGACGCACACACACTTGTGGGATTTTTTTGAGTGGACAATTTGGATGAGGGTACTGGATGGAGAAGGGAAGTTTCAGGTTGACGCAAAGGGAGGAGAAGGGGGTGAAACAGTGGATGTGGGCAAAGGAGGGAGGGGGGGGGGGGGGGGGAGATGGGGGGGGGGGCCGGGGGGGGGGGGGGGGGGGGGGGGTAGAGATGCGCGGTGGCGCCGGGGTCCCTAGTGACCGCTCGGATCTGATGTGTCATTCATCAGCCGTGATGGATGACGGCTGTTTCAGGGTGTTAAACAAGCAGGCTACGTAGGAGACAAGGAATGTGGAAGGATCTAGAATCACTCCAACTGGAACACAACCTGTTGCTCTGTCTATGTATAAATATACATAAGCTTAGCTGTGTGTGTTTATGTTTATCTCTGTCATATATAGTGGACTGACTGACAGCGCGAAATTGAATTGCACCAACGCGCAAGGAAGACAAAAATAAGTAACTTATTGACAGGAAAGGCCTTGTGTTCTCCGAAATGATTGATAGCAGGTAATTAGCTCATCCGCCCACCAGTCTATAACTTTTCAATTTACCTGAACTAGGACAGCGGTTCTCAAACTGTAGTTCGCGGTAATCTATTGTTTATGCGTTTAAAAGAACATCCATTCTAATTAACTAACTGAAGAAAAATAGGTGATGTTAGGATTACCAATTAGAGTCTAGTGTATAAAAACTTCCAATGCATCTTCCGGAGAAACCTTTTTTTCTTCGGGGGGGGGGGGGTTTGTACATTTTCGGGGGCCTTTTCTCGAGTGTATTTTTCGGGTTGTCTTGGGTAGTTAATACTTCTGGTTCCTATCCGAAACTAAAAAACATTGCTTCGCTATTTTCTCTAATTTATAGGGTAAGCAAACATATATATCCCTAAATCATCAGATGGCTGATGCCCCTAAGCGATCACTTCATTCGGGAAAGCTAGCGGTCAAGGTTGAGATACCATTCCAGTATTTTCCTGGAAAAGCAGAGGAAAAGTCTGAAGAACTTCAGTCAGAGTGGTCGGCAGCCGGGCTCGAACTCGCTATAACCTCCGCAGTGCTGATCTGAAGTCCGCAATGTTACCGAATAAACCAGGGGGCTGGGTAAACATTCCTTTCTCGTCTTCTTTGTGATCAAAAGCTAACTCACTTGAAGTATACAGGCCAATAAAACAGACCTATTTTCATATCGTTTGGTTACGAGATACGCAAGCAAGTAATCACAATTGCATGCCATTTGAAATACTGACAGGCTGATATGTGTCCATGGCTTTATTACCCGATTTTACACAAATCTCCATGCAGGTTTTCTGTCTTTCTTTATGGCAGTACCGAGCGGCCGTAGTTCAGTTGTTAGAGTATTGATTTTCCATGCGAGGGGCTCTGGGTTCCTTTCCAGCGACCAAGCATCCTGGCTGAGAACTTCTTGTCCTGTGTCACACTAGGCAGACGGAGGGATGGCACCTTCAACTTAGGCCCTGGCCGACTCCTTCCAGTCGAGTCCGCCTGAGCCATAGACGCCTAAAGTCCATAAGAAATCAAATTCAAATTGTGACATGTTTTTCAAAATGGTTTTAAAATGTAAGAATTTGTTGTTATCACATTAAGGAGTTAAAAGTGTTCTAACCTTTCATTAACGACGTATTGAGTTTGGACGATATTGAAAGCCTTTAGGGAACTTTGGCATAGGAGTAATGGATGATGATGAGAGAATTAGTTCAATGAAGAAAGTGGCACGAAACACAAGAACCACGAGAAAATGCCTCCACATGATGTTTGTCCACCACAAAGTCCACACGACACGGGCGGGGGGGGGAGGGGTCGAATCGGGGGCCCCACGTACTTGTGTCAGGTCGGGTAATAGAATAGGGCAATATACAGATATCAATATGTTAGTATTTCAAATGGCAATTCATTGTAGTGTTGATTTTCTTGGGTATCTCATAACTTGACAATAACTATGAAAATAGATCTTTTTGGAGGGGTAACGTCTGTACAAGAGACGCCTTTAAAATATGAAAGAATTTTTTTTATTTCGCTATTTTATTTACTGTGTATAAAGTGCTTGTCCCGCCCATAAAACAAGCAATAGAAGGATGTGAAACTAACTTCTGATTCGGTAGCTCCGCCCGCTTCACTATGACGATACCTTGTTTTTCTGCCTCTCTCTCTTAAAAAAACGAGGGGAGGAGTAACAAGGCATTTAGATTGTGTTGTTATACAGCAAATTGTTGGCACCTTCAGTTTGGCAAAAGTACTGCTTTTGTTAGCGTAAAAATACTTGAAATTGTGCCATAACATAATTCTGTCGTATCAGAGGACATTCATGTTTTATTATTAAGTGATATCGTGTTGTTTTGTATGTGTCTATTTCACAGAAGATTTATCATCACCAAAATACTGAGCACAAACTTTTTTCTTTTCTTTTTTTTGTAAGACATTAATTGATAGATTTTGCTTCAGCTCTGTTAAAGACATCTTTTCTTCTGAAGAAAATGGAAGACAAATTGTTGTAATGCTGTAGCTGATGATAAGAATTTAGCAGTAAAACAAACAAAAAAGCGGATACTTTACACCGCGATCACGTAAAAATCATATAAAAACTTCATATTAGACTTTACCTCGAAACAGCGTAATTGTATTTTACATTCGTGCCACACATTTACTTTTTGTACCAGAAATACAATGTTTTTCAATTAATTTAATTAAATCAAAGTAATTTTAGTGAATAAATATCCTATTCTATGGAGTTATACTGCGTAAAAAAAAACAACAACAACAACAAAAAAAAATGAAAATCGAATTTTACAACTGATTTACTGAACAAATGCAAGTCACTTTCATAGTAAATTCCTTTTCAAATATTTAGTTCAATTTGGAATAGGCGAGCCGAAAAAGTAATTCGTTTGTTGTAACTAGAAAAGGGACTATATTTAAATTCCAATATAATCGCAATTGAAAGCGTCCTATCAACTCCAGTTATGCTGGAGTTTGTCACCACGTCCTGCATTCCATCTTAAAGAGAGAAATTGCGAGAGGCCGCTTTCATGGCTCTGTGTATTGGTTTGCAAACCCGCACTTCGTATTGGATTCAAACCAGACAGTGGTTTGGAGTCCACGGTAACAGTAGGTTCTTCGTTAGAAGCTACTGGTTAGTTGGGACAAATTTCAGAACTGAAATCAATTTATTACCGAGCGGCCGTAACTCAGTTGGTAGCAATCGGAAGTTTCTGGAAATAAGCAGCTACCCATCCTGACTGATATTTTTCAAAGGGTTTTTCCTCAGTCATATCAGGCAAATGGTGCGGTAATTTCTACTAACTATAGGATCTGGCCAACTAGCTTAATAATATCCTCTCGCTCAATCTATCCTGGCATAAGCCTAAGATGCCTAAAGGCTGTAAATGAAATTCAAGTTCAACTCCATTTATAGACACAAGATTGTTGATTGTTCATTGTTAAAAGAGCTTCATTGTTATAGATTTGGATATCCATAACAACTCTGAAGCTATTTCAACAATGAACAAGAAAGAAAATAAAAAATCGACACGGATAGAACTCTTGAACAGTGTTTAAAAAATTCTCTGAAATTTGGTGGCCAGGGAGGCCACCTGAAGAATTTTGTGGTGGCCATTTGTTACCTGTACTGATGACCTCACATAATGTTTTTCTTTTACATTAAACATAAATTACATGCATGTTACATAATAATGTACCATTATCCTGGCGCGCCATCTGTCTGCTAGGAACAGTACTTACAAAAGCAGATTGTGGACAGTACACGGCGATGCGTTGCAGTCAAGGAGAGATCGAACGGCGGCGGCGAACGACGAACTTTATTGCACACACACACACACAGGTGTTGCGTTGTATGCACTCGTAGAACTAAGATAAAATACAGAATGGTGTTGAGCGGTAGCATTATATTGATAAGGTAAATTTGGGAATTTAGAGTAAAGAACTGGTGGAAAAAATTAGCCACTAGGTTTCACTCTATGTGGCCAAATCTTTCGATTGGTGGCCGTGGAGCGTCAATTTTGCATACATTTTAAAATGCTCTTGAATTGGTTATGAACTTTCTTCCCTGAAAGTTTGAACTCTCGTCTTGAATTTGTAGGAGTAGCATTGAAATTTCGTATAACGACAAAAATATAGTAGACATATACGGAGATAGTGCTGCCATCTTTTGTTGGAGATCTTGGCATTTTTACCTTACGAGGGAGAGGAACTTGACTAGCGCGGCGTGTAAAAATAAGCGTATAATTTAAACACATGGATTTCACACATTTGTCGGAATATCGTGGTTTCTTCACATTCTTTCAAAAAATGACTCAATACCTCTTTAAACACAATCCATGGTATCGTAAAAGTAAATAAGTGAAGGCCCCATGCGTATTTTGTGTTAGAAATAAAGGATTTTTTAATAATCTATGTAAATAATTTTCTTATGGAAATTTCGATTATATTTTTTCCTTATTTCTATACATATAATAGTTCGCAAGGTCTTCACTGAAGTACCTTCATAATGCCAGGAAATATGTTGAAGGGGGGATATTGACTCATTTTTTTTTCGAAGGAATCCTAATTATGAACCCACGATATTGCCTGAAATGTGTTAAAATCCATGCTAAATTGGACGGTTATTTTGTAGGTCGTGGTAGCCAAGTCCCTCTCCCTCTTAAGGGTGAATTATTCTGTTATGAAAGGTATCAAGCCACAGAAAAATATAGTAAACTGAAAACAGATGAATTAAACGTTTTGTTTAATTGTTATTTACCTATATACCTACATATACTTTATATTTACGTAAGCTACATTTTTATGTGTACAACCAAAACGAAAGAAAAAAAACTTGGAGTTTATTTTCTGTATGGTAATAAGTTCATTAAGTAACGAAGCACACAAAAGAAAAAAAAACACATATTCTCAGCTTTATGATAGTCTTTTATGCTCTCTTTTCCAAGAACTCAGTTTGTTTATGATCTTCTTTTATGGACCTGACATATGCATTCCAAACGAGGATTTTATTAATTTCTTCAAAGATAATAATTTAGTCACAATCCCGTGACCAACAAATTTTTAAAAAATAGCCACACAAAACACGATTTCTTGGCTACTATTTCACCCATTTTTTTTGTTTAATTAATTTTCATAAAGATTGGAACACAAAAAAAGTGAAAAAAAAATATATAAACAGTTCTTGCAATTCAAAATAGAATGTTAAGTATGCTGAATAATAAGTGAGTCATATTGTACTCGTTTATGTAATTATCAAATTAAAACGTGGTGGGTTTTTTTTTCGTATTTTATGTGCTCTATTATAACTCATCCAACTTTTCACAGAATTTTATAATGTTTAGCACTCATAAAAAATATATATATTTTTCAACGTTAAGGTAAAAAAAAAAAAGAAATAGACAACGATTGAAAACAGGAAGTTCTGAGCAAAAGGATTTCCTGCAGCATTTTTAAAACTTGTATTTATGGGCCAGACGCACGGCTGTCTATGCTTTAGGCTCTTCATGTGTCTGAGAGATAATGTCACTGTCAACATTATTCTAGTGGTAGGTAAGGGAAAGGTAGTAACAAGGGTTTTGTCCAAGTACCATATCACCATTCGCATGACCAAACTGGGAGAAGCCTTTAAAACTTCAGTCAATATGGTCAGTAGCAGAACATGTACCTACGTTCCTCATCTAGTTTTCTATTTTTATGTTTTTTTTACGGGTTGAACTGGTAACTTTTGATCATGACGGCTGAGAGATTAACGTCTGTCGATTATCACTCCCCGAGAGCCAGGAATGGACAAATCAGCGGACTGGCAGTTAGTTGAAGACCATCCCAACATTCGTTTGATGAAAACACTGAATTGAATTGAGTTTATTTATGGCCTTTCGGTCAGGCCGGGATATGGGAGGGGAAATGAGAGGAAAGGTAAGGAACAGGCGATTACTTAAGATCCAATTCCACCATTCGCCTGGCGAAATTAAGTGCACGCTCAGATCGGCGTGGTGAGCCTGTAACGTCACCTCGCATCCTACGAGATGTCTACATTCTTGTGTGAGACCCCCATAAAAATTTATATAAACTCACCCTTTCGAATTAGTAATACCAAACGTATATACAAAATTATCTGCCGAAGCTTCTGACATATATACATTTCTAAGATACCTAAATTTATAATTATGTAAATACTTTTGAAACAGCCTGTAACTACCAGATACATTATAAATATAGTAAGAAGTATATATAACCAAAGACTTTCAAAATATATAAAAATTAATTTAGCAAATTATGCAGAATCTCTATGGAGGACAGTCTAGACGTAACGTCTTTTTTTGTAACGTCTATGTCATGCCTATATAATCAACGCAAGCTATAGGTAAATTCAGATATTCTTGATCTCCCGAAGTGGACGGAGTTCTCAATAAAGGTGTTAAGGATAACCTTATTTGCTTGTTTTATTTGTTTGTCTTGTTTTCCCTTTAGCTTACATTGTCCTTTATACACTTCCCTCGGTCTCCTGTAGCAGGAGGCGGACCACATATCCATAATTTTATACTAAAATACACTTTAGAGTCTTTTCATATATGTTTCCCCGGGTCGGTTAGTCCATACTAATCTTATCTTGCCTTACGGGTCTAATACAAAACCCTACGCCCATAGCCGGATAGTAACATACATATAAACGCCTCACATTAGTGATAATCTCTATTATTTCATATAGAGTCATTTGGGAGTACTCGGGACAGGTCGCTTCAAGACTCACGGAACCACCCACTTTGATCTTTTACAACATCACGTGGGGCTTAACCCCCTACAATAAACATTCAATGCGCTGTATGTATTCATGAATTAAATTGTATTTATAACCTTTAGGTATCTCTAAGGCTTGGGCCGTGATAGGGGAGGGGAAAGGATTCTGGAAAGTGTTGGCCAGGGCTTATGTTAAAAGTACCATCCTGGCATTTGCCTGGTATAACTGAGGAAAAACCCTGGAAAAACCTGTCGGCCGCTGAGATCGAACCCACGACCTTCCGAATGCTACGCCAACGCTCTACCACTGAGCTACGGCGACTCGGTATGTGTGGGTGGGTTAGCGATAGTCGATCCTGAAGACTGAACAAGTTTGAAAACAGATGGCTAGACACGCGAAATCTCCATTCTTATTGGCTACCTTTTTTCGTCTTTAAAGCTGCAAACTCACCGTAACGCAAAGAAATTATCTTTTCATTTAAAAACATAATTTCAAGTTAATTTTTTATATTTGTAATCACAGTTCGTTAACTTCGAAGTAAATACTCAAACATGATTTTAGATAACAAATAAATAAACATGAATGGGATAGCTTTTTCGACAATGTTTTCAGATTCTTTTAATGCTTATTTTTCTCTGTTGTCCTTCAGTGCTTTTTATAAGCCAATAACAAGCAAGCCACAGTAATGTTTTAATTCTATTTTTTTCTTTTCTTACATTTATGAAATATGTTTGTAAGCAGAACAATTAACTCGTATTTTCCGTGTTCTGCATGTAGCATCTTCGGTCCTACCACCCCTGAAAGAAACACTGTTCACAGGAAAGGAAATAATTAATAGGTATATTTTATCCTCCAGGATACCGGGTCAGGCCGAGTCTGAAGCCTAGAACAGGTGGCCCGGCCCCAAAACTGATCCAAATTACCCGATTGACCTGCCCTGGTAGCCCGTTTCAGCTTTGATCTGTGATGACTTCGAATATTGTGCATCAGTCAGTGATGATTCGAAGTCTATTTATTGTAATTCTACGGTAATTTCTTATTATAATTTATTTTTACAATAATGGTGAAAATACAGTGTATATACATTTCGTGACAGTAAGTAATAATAGCCGAGAGGTCGTAGCTCAGTTGGTAGAGCGTTGGTTTAGCACTCGGAAGATACTGGGAAAGATTCTAGCGTTCGCCCATCCCTACTGAGGTTTTTCCAGAGTATTTCCGCAGTCACATCAGGCAAATACCGGGATGGTAGCTTCAAATCACGTCCTGGCCAACATAATCTCCCCTACCCTATTCCAGCCTGAACCAAAGTTCCCTAAAGACCGTAAAAGCTTTGATTTCCACTCGATTGAGTTTCTTGTGGATATTAATGAATAATTTATGATATAAATGAAAAATAAGATTCAAAATACAAATGTTCTCTTCTCACTTTTGTAAGAAGGCAGCTGTGATTATTAATTGACAATATGATATATGAAAGAATAATTCATAGTTAAGCGTTTTAAAAATAGCAGGATGTTAGAAGTTAGTTGATCAGGGCATAGTTTTGGAGGTGCCATGAAAATTCTTTTAAAAAACCTCAGTCAGGATACCCAGTTGTTAGAATCGATTCCAGGGTCTTACGAATACTCTACCAACCCCTTTCTTAAAAACTACTGATATTCCTTCTTTTCCTGTGGCGACTGTAATACCCTTAGGACTAAGTTCAGTATATAGCAAGAATAAGAAGCGATTTACTATGTTTATCGAAACTAAATTGATTACAGAAAACAGCTATGACGGAAACGACCTGGGTTATTTAAAATTAAAAAAAATGAGACGGACGGTAGCACAGCTTACAATTTTTAAATTCGGTAGAAATGTGAGCTATACAGTTTCTTAATTCTCCGCTTTCATTATCTTTCCATAAGATTTTTTCAGTTCCCTTATTTATTTAATTATATATATTAGTAGCGATCACAGTTGAGAGTCTGGTCAGCGTGGGAGCAGTAGACCACCTCCTCCCTCCGGGAGAGGCCTCATCCAGTAGTGGATTGAATATGGCTGTGTATTATTATTTGTCCAAAAATTTGAAGTATGCTATACTTCTGCTGAGAAGGGCAATTTTTTATGATTTTTTGGCTGGCGAGAAAAACGACTCTTTTTTGATGGGGAAAAGATCCGCGATGGTGAATCGATCTGAACGCCAATTAGGGGAACTTCATTCAGGATGATCGGCCGCGGTGTTCTAACCTGCGCATCTGCCTATTGTCAATCCGAAGTTCATGATGTTACCACCTGGACCACGAGGGCTTGGTAGGAAAATTCTGGAATACATCAACCAGTATGTTAGTTAGTAGGACTCGAATGTGTGCTTCTACAGATTTATTTAAAATTGGTTAAAAAAAGGTCCATTACATATAAGTGATTACGCCTCTCAGTGATCACTCTTTTGGAATGGAGCAAGTAGCAGTTAGGTTCTTACATGAGGACCTGATGAAATTGAGGAAGCCCCAAGAAATTCTTTCTCAGTATATCCGGCAGCAGGGCTAGAAGCTTCGTGCGTCCCCAGTGCCGGTTGGAAAATCACAACTGTAAGCCCTAGACTGCCGGAACTGGATCTGTAATAATTTTAAGTGTCAAAAAAACGTACATTTATGACAGAACTTTGTTGAATCTTTCACAATATTAAGATTGTAACTTGTAACAAATGGCGTGCTTCTTTCAAGTTATAAAATATATTTTTGGTTCAATAAATCCACGAACAAATTTCTGGTTATCGCAATATCCAAATTATTCAGAATTCAGTTCACCTAATAAGACTATATATGCGTCGAAAGATCTACGTTCACCAGATTTTACATGTTTACATTGAGAAACAAAAATAAAAGCTTTCTAAAATAAAACTTTAGATGTACTCAAGAGATTAAATATTAATATTTATCAAAAGATTAAAACAGAAAAATCAAAATAATAATTCATGTACCAATGATTTGCTTTTTCTATATTGGAAAACAAATTGCCATCTATGGTCCATATTATAATTAAACTTATTAATCCTATGGATTATGCTTCGGAATTTTATATAAAATTAATATAAGTGATTATATGAGATGGTAAGTTTAGTTACAGTGTTACGACGTTATTAAACAAATAACTCATTACATATTTTACGGAGAGATTAGAGGCCTTTAGTTCGTTATCAAAACAGTATTGTTCATGAACGAACAAAACGTCTCCCTTATCCAATTGCGCCTGACAATGCTGCAACCCACCATACTCCTCGTGCAGTATGTTCCGTCCGTGGTTGTTTGTCATCGCTGGTGTAGAAAGTTGTTAGTTCAAAACCTTTGTCTGGCAATGAATGGATTTTTTTTAAAAAATAATAATCCTGATGGACACATAACGGAAAAAATAACCAGTCAGTAATTAAAGAAATAAAAATAATCATACATGTGGAGCTGTAATATGATAATTTTTCAAATTTCAATTATAATAATTTAACATAATAATAAGAATTAAAATTAATGTTTTCTTTAGCGTTCTACAAATTTTTCGTTGCATTAATGGCGTGAAGACTACTCCCACTTTACATATTTATTTTTAAGTACGTTTTATAGCAATCTGAGTATAAATATAAATGAAACAAAAATCTGTTGTTTTTTTTTCAAAAAATAAGAAACGAAGAACTTTGTAACTGGTTTATTTTGCATATTAATAGAACATTAAATTTATTGTTTATAACAAACATGAAAAAGACTGACAGAATATTGTCACGTGTAGAAAATAATTTTCATTGTGTTTTTAAAGAGGGCAGCAGGGGGCTTAATCAAATATTAATTATAATTTTCTTCCTCTCTTTAATTTCAGAAACGCTGTTAAAATATACAATTTAAACTTTTAATTCGTTTTGTATAGTGTGTCCTGTGGGTGAGTGGTAATGCCCTACGCGATTTTTCGATAAATCGGTTCCATTTTAAAAATCAAAAGGTTGATATTCAGAGAAATCGAAAACGATATATCGATATAAAACGATTTTCGGTTTCTACGATTTTGCGATATATATATATCCAACGATTTTTCTATATGAACGAATTTTTATTTCTAATAATATTTCGATATGAAATGTTCGATTTCGATTTCCATATACCGTTCGCATTTCGAATTGTCAGTGATATCGCTGTTTCATATTGAAATTCAGGAATTGCACAGCCCTACTCGCTGTCTCGTTATCCAAGGTTCAATTCCCAGTGGGAACACAAGTGGTTCGGAGCCCATGTTAAACTGTAGGTCCCGTCCTTAGGGCGTCTTCTTTATCTAATGGAAGGCAATGTCAAATTACCACCCATCATCATCATCATCACCTTACTCTTACAAATCCAAATCATTTTTTGTTGTAGTTTTGTATTATTTATTTTAATTTTATGTTCTTTGTTTTATCTCATATTGTTAGACAACTATGGCCATATCTACTCGACTAGAATGTTGCATGTGGATGCTTTGTTGAGCAATAATCCTGTAAATCGTGCAGTGCAAAAGAGTGATTTTATATTTGGCTTACACAAAGACCTGGATCTCTCCACAGGCAATAGAATGTCCTGACTTCAACACGAGCAGAGTATTGTGCAGTTCCGAGTTCCGTAGACCCCTGAGAGGGGTCTTGGCTAGCGTGCGGGGTGAAGTGGGAACTGCACAAGCAATCAGCGAGAACTCGCGCGTTTACTACCTACCTCGCATTGGCTATTAAAAGTGTCTTCCCACGCATGATCACGCTACGACTCCTCCCTCGCAGCTACAGAACTCAGAACTAGACAATAGGAAGTTGGTCTTACCGTGGTAGCTTAGTGGTTACAATACCCAACTGAGAACTGAGAGACCCGGGTTCGAGTTCTGGTTACGGCAGTGATCATTTTTTTTTTGTGTGTATTTTTCAGATAAACATCATTCACAAAATGTTTGTGTAAGCCAAATAGAATATCAACTATGGTCATTTTTTACATTAAACGAATTAGAAGTGTCCCGAAATTGAATATCTTAACAGGTCCTACTCATCAAGTTTTGCTTTTGCCTTGGTTTTCTTCGGTCGCTTAAGATTCCTTTTGAAGATGTTTGAAACAATACTTGAAGAACGCAAAGATCTAGGTCACTAGAATAATACTTTTCCTCGTACCAAAGAGGTACCTAATTCGAATCCCAGTGTCGACTGCATTTTGACAGCCTTATGGTCCAGTGCTCTCAGGCAGTTTGATTCAATGGAGTCCTGTATGTTCGGATCATAGCTGAAACCGGGTCACTTTTGATGACTTGAACATGAATGACCCGTTTGACCTGTGGTCAATGTGGTGGTAACACCACCGGTTCTAGTCACCCTTAAAGAATCAATCCTACAAGGGAATAATTAAAAATTCTGCTTTGTCTCTGGGTCGTCGGGTCGAAATCGGGTCACCCGCTCACAAGCATAGACCCGATCGGCACATTGACCCAGCTCTGGTCCTGATCATCACGCATAAAGAAATCTGATAAGAAAAAGAAGGAAAAGCAGGAATTTCCTCCTTTCTAGATCTTGACCGGGAAATTTAAAAACACCCATTTTCTACATTTTTCAATCCCTTTACGTCCCAATGTTCACACTTGAAAGTTAGTGTTGTTCAAAAATACTGTTGATGTGCAATGAGTCATATCATTTCCTGGGTTATATTTTTACGGTATCTAAGGTTACAGTTCTAATTTTACTCTTACCCATGCTAGGAGGAAGATGAAAGGTATCGCCCAGGTTCTTAGTCTATGTGTCTTTCCGGTATTCGTGGCAAAATTGAGAAATACTGCAGAGAAACATGTCATTCAGATCAAGTTTTGAACCGGGTCACCAACTTCCAGGTCAGGTCTGGTTACCAGAAGTGACCCGGTTTTAGCTCTGGAATGACTGGCAAAAGGTCTCAAACTTACGTGCCTCCCCAGTAGCCGAGGAAATAAAGAAAAAAAAGGGGCAAATGTCGGGAATAATTAAGAGAAACCTGAATTTTGTCCAGTTGTTAGATCATTACTCATTACTAGAGGTGCATTTCCCCAAAAGTCCCCGCCCTTCCCCCTTGTGCTTTCCCCCAGTCCCTCGCCCCCGAACTACACATTTACAGACTTTCAGAAATTGTATTATATCTCCATAACCAATAGACATCACGGTATGATTTTTTTTTGTTATAATTCCTACACGACGGGCTACAAAAATGTTTATCATGTGTGGTGCGCTATCTCTAGTAGTTTTGGGACTTTTGGGAAAATGCACCTCTAGTAATAATCTAACAACTGGCCGAAATTCAGCTTTCTCTTAATTATTCCCGACATCAAACCTTTATTTCCTGGGCTACAGTGTCCGTTCGAAGTCTTCAACCATAACTACTAAACCACGGAAACTTGGTATTTCTTATTAGACGTTTCAACACTTTCCTAATTGATCTTTCTGTACTTGCAAAAAAAAGTTACACCTGCAATAAGGCCTAAGATAGCAGAGTTGCATATTCCAAGACCTTAATTTGGCTAAAAATTATAACCGACTTTTACTCAATACTATACCGGAAATACAAGTCAAATGCAACTTAAAAAAAAATATATTTTTTTTTTAAACAATTCACAGGTGATTTATTGTCTCTTAAAATAATGAACATGAACACATTTCGTCTTTTTGTTTATTTTGATTAACGTGGCGAATAGCAGCTGTGAATTGTGCGGATGCATTAGCTTATTATCTGTTTCAGCAGTTGTGCAGCGGAGTTTGTCTTCCCTCCACTTTGCTCATACTCTGTGTAAGGAACAAATGTGTTGTTTTTTTAGTAAATAAGGCGGGGGGATGTGGTTGGCGTTCGGGTGGGGGAGCGAAGAAAAACTGGCTCATGGCGTTCTATATGAGCTAGAAACTATTATCTTCTTGTATGAAAGAGTTAGCTTCAAGCTAACTAAACCAGCTATTTCGAATTATCTTATTAACAACAGGATGTTTTTTATGAAAGATTTGTTGGATGAATGGAGTTTGGTGAATTACCAAGTTAAACTATACGTGTTACCAGCAGATACTATGAATTCTGAGTAAGCTATTGTTCAAACACGTCTTGGTGTATCTATATCTGACCGATTTTAGTAAACATTTTCTTTTTGCAAGGAAGATTGTATTGAATCCCCCACTCTCTTTGTATCTGTGAATGTTAAGGCTTTATTGGTTTGAAACAGTAAATTGTAAAAAAAAAAAAAAAAGGTTCTATTTAATTCATAGTATATACAGGGTGTCTAAAACTTATGCTTATAATTTGAAGAATTCAGAATGAAACACAAAAATAATATATTTTTTTTAAAGAAATTTCGAAACTTCCGTAGTTCGAACAAATATTCTGTATAGCGTAAGGGCGTTTGATATTTGAAACTTAATATCAAAATTCGATAATTTTTGAACATCACATTTAACGACATATCGAAATATACAGCTTAAATATTGACCTAATATATCGTATCTAAACATCAAATTTAACTGTCGAACTGAAATATAGAACTGAACTATCAAAGTAAATGATCGAACTGAAATATCAAAGCAAAAGACCGATTTGAAATATCGAAACAAAAATCAAACCGAAAATATAAAAGCAAAATATCGAAGGAAAAGATCGAAATAAATTATCGAACTGAAATATCGAAGCAAAGATTCAATCGAAATATTGAACTAAAATATCGAAATATTCAATAAAATTTTGAACTGATATATCGTATCGTAATATATATACATCACACATTAATAAATCTTGATATCAACGTTTTGATAATTTTAAAATATCAATAGAGATTCGATGTATCGAAAATTGAAACACCTCTAGTATAGCTGTCGCGATAAGCAATTTAATTACGGAAAAACTAATATATTTTTTAAAGACATACTTTTCTTTAACAATTGTTAATGCAAGACTAAACAGAAAAGCATGGGGCGCTCTCTCATATACAGTCACTTTATAAATTCTTGAATTGGCGCGCCCCATGCTTTCCTTTTTAGTCATGCATAACAAAATTATTTTTTACTTTTTAGTACGAATTGAGGAAAAGTATGTCTTTAAAAAGTTTTTATTATTTTATTTCGAGTTGTTTCGGTGTTCGTGTGACCCAAATCCTAAAGTGTTCTGCAACCAGTCAAATATCTCTTCGTTGCAGGTTAGTATTTATTTTAGGATAAAGAAGTTCGTATTAAAATTAAAAAATAAAATATGCTTTAAAATATATATAAATATATTGAAATATATGGAATATTGTATTGTCACCCGACTTACGTCGCTCTGCAAAATTTCATCATTCTATGACGTCGGCAAATGAGTTAGCCTAAATTAACGTTGCAAGATTTGAGGACACCACGAACCATTGTGAACTACAGAAAATAATGTAAAAAGGTTATTTGACCAGCTTAGGAGGTATCATTACAAAAATACAAGCATGGTATCCTAGTCGGTCCTACACCAACAAACCTTTTCATTCGTGTTGGTTGCCTGGCATTCAGGGGAGATGCCCCCAAACGGTTAAAAGCTTATACCAAGAGATGAAACACATTCGCTGCAAGAATGCTATATTTATTTGCTAATGGAATTGAATTTATTTTAAGGCTCAGGTTGTTACGTACTAATATTGGAGTACGTAAAAACAAGGTTAGATCTAATTCTTGTCTCCGTAAATGTGTCATTTAATTTAACGTTTCTATTTTTATTACCCAATGTGTCTCAGGTACTATCCAGATTATTCAACATTCATATCCGAACCTATGGAATGAGACAATGTACTATAATTCTAGTTAATGTCTTCGGAAATCGCATTATCTTCCCGAGGACTGTAGCCTTCTCGATCACCATCTGACTTTTCTCGTAGCAAACATTGAAGGAAAAGGTGTACACAAGTAACGATACAAGCTAAAATGATGATGAATATAAAACAGAACGCATCACTTAGCTTGAGGAAGGTCTTCAACATACAGAAACGTTTGCAGACATTTTGTGGAACTCATTTCGAGCATCTTCTGAACGAAGAAGTTCGATTATATAAGTGCTACTTTCAGTGCACAAAACTTTTCAGACATTCTGTATTTAAAGCTCAAAGTCTGCTGTCTGTCTATCTGAATTTCTGTACGCTATAATTCATACGGTTAAACTAATCTGCATCAATACTTGATTTGACCACAGGAAGGATATATAAGGTCTGGTTACAAAATTTTGACCACCCTGGGAGGGATATTTTGATCCCAGGATAATATGATAATATATTAGCTGTGGATAAAATAAACAATATTCTGTTATCCTGAGTTTGCAGCACTGTCCTATGTGCTACAGATATGACGTCATTATATTAGGGAAATGTCCAAAAACCGACTTAATTGTTTAAGATTGGCAACACTGTCAATTGAATTACATAACCTTCTAGCTCCTAATATCTACCCTGTTAATACAATTAAACTTCAACAATACATTTTAAATGTATATTTTATGATTTTTGAAGATCTATTTGTTTTATTTATTATAAAATAAGGAGCAAATTTTGGATTTCCTAGTTGGAGCCCCTGTTTCTAAAAAACTAAAGTGAAAATTGACAAATGACTTTTTTTGTTTTTTACTTGTTTGGCCGATTTGAAGGCGTTCCTACAATATTTTACAGCCATTAAAATACACAATTAATGTGATGTTACGTTTAAAAATAAATAAATAAAAATATAAATAAATAAAATAATCATGTATAACCTAATGTGAAATAGAGCCAAAATTATCTCTTTCTTTCTCTCTCTCTCTCTTTCTTTCTTTCTTTCTCCTTTTGTGTAATTGCACTATTTCTTTTTCTTTAAAATAACTTTGAAATGATCGAGAAAGGGGTAACTTTTTTCTTACATATGTTTTATTTACGAACGTGTCAACTTGATGGAAGAAAGTTTTCAAAGTAGAGGGGGCGGGGTCGTAGTGGTAGCAGAAATTTCGTAAGTTAATCAGATTCTCCTGGATCCTTCTCCAATGTTGTGTGTCTTTACTGTTCGAGGCCGCTCACAGCGGGATCTGGCGAGCTAAGCTGAAGGCAAGTGAGGAGAGAAGAGACGAGTGTGTGTGGTGTGCGTATACGTGGTGTGTATGTGTACGACAGGGCAGAGAGAGCGAGAGAGTGTGTATGTATGTTCAGTCTCTGTCAGTCAGTGGCGGAGAGGTCGCGCAGTGCGTCGTGGTCGTGCGAGGTGGTAGTGGTGGTGGTAAAGACGAAATAGTCGTGTGAGTGTCATGACGGTCCAACAGTCAGTTCAATTTGGTCGCGTGGTGTGAAAGCATGGGTCTTCGTATCACCATGCAGCTATCGTGGTGGTGTATGGTGGTGTGTGTCCTTATATTAGGATGGGGAAGAGGCGTCTTCGGTGAAGGTAAGAAGAGATGTCATCTGTCGTCACATGTGTGATTTGTGTTTTTGATTCATAAATGAACCGAGTGTCACAAAATATTTATCGTTTCAGTGCATATTATTTATAAATAACTTTTTCTTCTGTGCCATATGAGTATTGTGGACACTTGTTTACAACGTTCATTCCATAGTTCCGAAACTCGCTTCATAATTACGAGGTTGATAATAGTTCGCTGACGCAGGATATAATTGCTTGTGTTGCGTGTTTAATAGTCAGTTCCTTTCCTCTCTTTTTCTTGGGTGAATATGGGGGTCAATTAGTTCCTCGTGTATATCAGTTGAGCTCTTTCAACTGTCCGAGACTTGGATAGAATCTATCCACATATTTTCTTTCCATTTTCCGTCAAACTCGAGTGTTGTCCGCCGAGATTAAATACTTTTCTTGTGTACAATATACAGTCAACACTGTTGTTCTTATATATATATATATATATTTTAAAGTAAAATTCTTCCGCAACGTAAACTAATCCATAGATCGCCCAATAACATCATAATCCTCTACAGAGTTGTGCGGATTGTGTAGTATCTTTGCAACTTTTTTCTTTCTTTTCGAATAAGCATCTTCAAACCAACCCAATCTGGCCGAATCTGATGCAGTTAAAAAAAAAAAAACGTGAATCTGAATCAAAGAGTTCGATGGAGTATAAGGGTCATGCTTACCCTAATCTGGAATATAGCCGCCAATTATTGAATAAAGTTCTATTCTGGTTTTATGGTAGCATAGAATATCGGATGATATCGTACGATCCTTTGTAGCATAGAATATTGGCCCTCTTTCTCCTTTTGCTACGGCAACTTCAATTGCATTCAGTCAGTAAATAATTAATACGTAACGAAGTTCTTTACTTTACAGGTTTTATCAGACTTTTCCTCAAAGAGCAACCATCCAATACGCATGACTATGGAATCATTAGTCGAAATTTTGCAAGAGTGTTTTTGAGTATGCCGATTTGAATTTCCGTATTTTCTCGTGCAAATTATTTTACGCGCAAGTTGTAGCGGAGAACAGTTTTTCGGGTTGTAGCGCACTCTGGCGTAGGTTCTTTTCGAAAAGCAGAAATAAATGAAGTGACCCTTTTGTTGACTGAAACTTAATGCAGAGAAAAGTCTCTGCCATCAACGGAGAACGAACTCAGGACTAGGAGTTTAAAATAAAAAAAGGAAACAAAAATTTACCAAGAATCCTTTTAACATGAACAAGATGACGGCTGATGACCCCACATCCATCATTCTCATGAACTTTGGAGACACCACGTTGTTATCTTCTCCCAAGTTCATAGGACAGTTGAAAGGTTTTATATACAACGAGCTTTTTCAAATCTTTATTCCCATATCCATCCGTATGCCCGTTTCTGTAAGGGTGCCATTTCTCCAAATGCTGTCGTCCGTCCATGGAACAAAGTCAGCTTTTGGTCATTTAAAAAGTCCTATCAATTCTTTCAGTTCGCCTAATGAAAAATTATGGGGAGAAAAAAGAGGACAGTAGAATGTTTTGACATTTTTATGCGTTAATTTGTTACCAAACTTCCTTTCCTGAGCGCCGTATAATGAGGTCATGACATTACTTCAAAACTTGTAAAATATTTGAGGAACAAATCCAGTTTAGGACAAACATGATTAAACTACTACATAACCTAGAGCAGGGATATGTTACATCAACTATAATGCACTAACCACAGCGAAAGAATGGTACCGTACTCGGCATAAGTGGCGAAGGAAAGCCTTTCTTAATTGACCCGCCTCCTTTCAAGTTTATTTTAACACTAAACAGTACCATCCAATACAAACAAATTATAGACTCAAGTTTCGCACAAAAGAAAAAAAAAGTAATGAGCGCTTCTTAAAATCACTTCGTAATATGTAAAGATAAAATGAAAATATAAAACTTTTACTAAAACTATTTGTAATCATTCTTCTAAAAGATATAACGCAAAACAGGATCTTGTATTTACTGAAATCACATGATCTTAAGAATATATTTCAGTTTTTTTTTTCTTCTCAAACTAATTTCTGGGGAAATCAATGATTTTGGACAGCGTTGTTTGTAGGAAAATCTTTTGCTTTCTGACCTTGAAGAATGTTACTTCAAGATATGAACTCCTGAAGATCACAATGAATTAATTTAAATCAATTGTTTCGATTACGAACAAAGAAATTATAACATAATAACTGCAAAATACAGATAATCGAAAAACGTTAATTTATTCACTAGAAAACATATTCTTTAGTAACCCAAACTTTTCACAGTGGGTGACTTATTTATTTATTATCAGCAACAACAGTCTGCAAATTGGTATATCAACACAAGAGCAAGTTCACTTCCAAATACATCAATAGTAAGAAAATTCTTTCAATGTAGGAAGTGAGTAACGTATTTAGGGGCGGGTCCGGACCTCCCCCAAACTCGAGTTTTCTGGAAAAATATATAACTCCAGGCTTAATTATACATATTTAGTATATATTTTCATGCCCAAACACACCTTGAACCCCCCCCTCGCGAAAGCCCTTGGACCCATCCCAAAATCAAATTCTGGATACGTGCCTGTAGGAAGTACTACTCATCCTCGACAGAGATAATCAGCTTGATATACATAGTTGATTTCACCTTCGGATAGTAAAGTGTTCCGGTGTCCCCGATTCAGCTGTTGGGAACACACAAAAATAGCTCAGAAAATAATTTTGGCCAAACTAATCTTGTTGTTGAATATAAACAGATTTTTCTGTATGCAAACATTTTCAGAAGTTTAAATTATATGTTTTCAATTAGTTGATAAAATTTCGAGGTCTTTGGAGTCCAGACAAGTATACGAACTTTAAAAATGTTGATTAATTACGAAAATCTTGCCCTATTTTTACGAAATTGTACGTTTCGAAAAGCACTATCAATATGGTAAGTGAGGGTTAGTTTTGGATCAAAATTAACAGTTCTTTAATGGTTACTAGGTTTAGACAAATCAGTTTCCTTCATTGTATAAACATAAGTAATGTGCTTTTCTTTCCTAGAAAACAGGGATTCAGGCAGGATTTTCAATTTGAGGGTGTAAAGACAAAATTGGGAGAATGTAAGTAAATATTTGCAGGGTTTCTCTCGATTTTCTAATGTTGTGGAAGGGTACTCACGAATTTGGAAAAGTGACACCCCCATGTCTGGCAGAATCACTACTAAAAAACGATGATTTATGATTCTCAACAAATGGATTACAAAATCACAGTGGGATTTCGTTGCTAATATATTCGGAACAAATCTGGCATAGCCAATCTAATCTGTGCTGTCTCATTTTGCTGGAGACTTACGCATGCTTCAGCATTAACCTAACACAAATTAAACAAAAATAAACTAACCGTAGTAAAAAAAAGCGAACCAATCAGATACAACAAACAACAAAAAGAGCTTTAGAAAAAAAGACCGTTGAATGCAAAAGATGGAAAATTAATCTTAAGAAAAGACGATCAAAGAAATATCGTTACCCACTGATCTGAAACTGTCACAACGACACTGTCACAAAAAAAAGAGAGCTTGGAATAAATTCCTTCGATGATAACATGAGCAACAAATCCTGCTTTTAATTAAAAAAATTAAATTTCTTAAAACCGGACATAAATATACTCCAGTCGGGGTCGGGACCAAACCTTCGTATCAAAATTTCTAAACCAAAATTTCGTATCAGAAGCAGAAAGAAAAAGTTCCATATAAATATGTGTAACTACTACTAATAGTTAATATAAATGAAGCTATAGTTAAATATAAACACATAAATAATAGCTAACATAAAAATTAACATTTAATATATGGTAGAATGTTAATCTAAGGTTGAGATTTTAATAAGAAAAAATATTCATAATTTTAAATGTTAGGTCCTATCTTGTTATTGCGATTGACAAACATATATCCGAAAAACATACTTTGCTGAATTAGTTCTTCAGTTTTCAATATGGTGCAGAACAATATGAGATTTAAGTTGTTTTTTTTTTAGCTAAAAACAAATAATTATACTAAAAAAGATGAGAGAATATTTGAAGTCGGGAAAAAAAGAAGTGACCAATTCGTTAATTATTACCAGTATTGTACTTGCGCACATTGACAACTCTTTGTTTCGTAAATGACTTGTGTGATTCTATATCTGACAAAATACTCCATTATGATCAAGGAAGTATTTCTCTATCGAGGAAGGTCCACCGGAAATCCTTGTAGTATTGTGTTATATGGAGTGGAAATGCGTATCCTGCGAAAGCACGAATACAAGAAAATTGGAATATAATAATAATAAGTTAAAGTAAAGTAATATAATACTACTACTGCTAGTACTACTACTAATAATAAGTTAAGACAGATCCTGACCTCGAAGTTCTCTGAGCATGATGAACCAATGGTTGTTTTCCATTGCCTTCCATCCAATGAAGATGACGGCCTAAGGAGAGGACCTAAAGTTTAACGTGGACTCCGAACCACTTGTGCCACTACCGGGAATCGAAGTAGAAAGGAGAAAACAATACGAGAAACAATGAAGAAGATAAAAAAACTGTTTAGGACATTGGCTACACAGGCATTGTATATTAAAGTATCAAATTAAATTATATGATTGAGAGAGAGAAAAATAGAGGAAGAAAGCTGTTGTTGTCTTTAGAAAAATGAAAGTGAACACTTGAGCGCAGTATGAATGGAGACAGGGCTAATATTGCATCAAAGGATCTGCTGTTTTCGGCACAACACTGGTGATAAAGATAATTTTAAAGTTTAAGCAACACAAAGTCACGAATCAGGAAGACGGTGACCAATGATTCAAACCAGGATGAGCCTTTTAATTAGATCTCGCTAACTAGGCCTATATCGAGTGTTTCGTGCCAAAAGGGGGTAAGCGACAATTTGAACGAAATTGAGATTTTGATGTTTATATAATCATTGTTGTGTCCTGCATCAAACTGCCAAAGGGTTATAAATGACAAGAATGGTCTTCTAACAGTGCTAAATGAGAGGATTGAGTGTTGATGCAGAACACAACAATGATCATGCGAACATCAAAAGCTCACTCACTTCGTTCAGATTGTCGCTTACACCCTTTTGGCACCGGGCGCTCGATATACTACATTACTAAAATCATTCAAAATTTTATTATAAATCGCAGCTTCGAGGAAGTCCGGCTCTATTCTAGTATTGGGTAAACGTAGTCCTTGTAATGGGACTTTCTTATTCAGTTACAGTTTTCTTTTTCAGATTTGTTAGGCTACGTTAGATGAGGAAGTTAGTTAAGGTAAGGTTAGATAAGATTGCATTGAAAGCAAGCAAATTGTGCTTACACTAAACTGGATTTACTCCCAAAAACCGATAAAATATACGTATATATATATAGTGATTTTCTCGGTTGAATTTTGTGAAATCTAGGGGAAAAGGTTTGAACATTCAGTTTCTAGAATTTTTTAAAGAAAAATGGAGTACTGAACCAGAATGAATCAAATCAGCAATAGTAGTAAATATCTAATATTTGTGTATTCAATAATCATGTTCTGATATAGTACATTACCATATATTTCACCTCCAGAATTTGAACTGAATTTTTAAGGGCTTGAGGCAACTGTGGCTCTGATCGGATGGATGATGATGGAGGAATTAATTGGTGGAATGAAGAAAGTGGGAGAACCCCGAGAAAACTCACGCACACAGTATTTGTCCACCACAAAGCCTACATGGCATGATCAAGGATCGAACCGACTATCCCCTAGCCTCAGAGGTGAGCGCTCTACCAATTGAGTCACCGCAGTCCCATTTCACCTTCAGAAACAAAGGGATCCAAGTAACATTGACGAACAAAAAAAAATCGAGGTAATCTCTTATATCATCATCGTCATCATATTCAGGCGTTTTCTATCCACTGCTGGATGAAGGCCTCCCCCCTTTTCTTTCCACATATCTCGGTCTGCTGCTATCCTCATCCATGTAGCTCCTGAGAAACGCTTAATTTCATCTACCCATCTTGCATTTGAGCGTCGCTCGGTCGTTTCTTTTCTCTAAGAATCCAATATAATACATTTATCGTCCACCTTTCATCTGTTCGTCTAGCTATGTGACCGGCCCATCTCCACTTCATCTTCTTCGCAGTCTTGATTACATCCTCTACCTTTGTGCGCGAATCCATTCATTTCTCTTCCTGTCCCTCCTGGTTATTCCTAGCATGCATCTTTCCATTGCTCTTTGTGTGACTCTCAATCTTTGAGTCGTTTGCGCATTCAATGTCCAAGTTTCACAGCCGTACATCATTACAGGTAAGACACATTGATTATAAACTTTACGCTTCAGACACATTGGAAGTTTGCTTTTGAAAATAAAGTGTAGTCTTCCAAACGAACTCAACGCCATTTTACGTCTTCTATTTATTTCATCAGTCAACTTGGCACTCGATACAAAACTGTCATATTTTGTAAAGGTTTGTTTGTATAAAATATGACAGATTTGTCACATATATTTATAGTTATAAATAAAAAAAAATACACTCGTTTATTTTTTTATAAATAGATCATGTACCGAGTGTTTATCTAAAAGGAGAATAAGGACAGAGATGTTTGTCTTGATTATAAAGTGATAAATGCCACACATGCTTTTATTAGGAAAACAATACACTCAGCACCGAAATGACCTTTTTATGAACTGAACACAAACTTCCAATCCAATGTTCATGAATTTTTCGGACTCGTGTCATCGAGCTTGATCGGCGTCTTTGATCTTTGCAAAAGAACACGTGGCCGTCTAGCATGCTTATTAACTGCCACAAATACCCTATATTTTTTTCTTTCTCTCTCCCGCCAAGACGTTCCGGTTCATTAGAACTAAAAATCCAAGAAGAAAAGGAAGAAAAAGAGACCTGATCTTGTTTCTACTGGTTAAGGTATGTAGTTTACCTTCCCAAGGTCCTGGGCTCTAGTCCTGGTTTTCTTTGCTCGTGAGAATGAGGTCAAGCGGTTTGTTATGTTATACACTCACTGTTAATAAAGAAGACATCTGCACACTTTTTGTGCATTTCTTTGCACAAGAAGAGTGTAAAAAGTGTGTACCAAAGGTTTCGCGGGGTTATGTCTTTTTGAAGGGTAATTAATTTTATCTAGCCCCCCAACTTGTGCATTTCTTTTCATCGATGTGTATACACACAGTGCTGCATTAAGGTATTTGTGGGCCCTTGGTAGTTGACTCTGTTACGGCCCTTGCTACCTATCTCTGTCCTTATCATTTACATAGATTAGACTTATCTTTGGCGGAACCCTGGGCTGATTACATTATTTTTTTTATTTTTTAAATGTTGACATATTGAATTTGAGTTTTATTTATGGCCTATAAACATCTCAGCGTCAGGCTGGGATATCGTGGGGACGGGGAGAATGTTGGAAAGTAGTCGTCTAGGACATAGTTTATAGTAGGTAACATCCCGGCATTTGCCTGGTGTGACAGAGGAAATATCCTAGAAGTAATGTTGACCTACACGCAAATGAAGAGATGCATTTTTTTATTATAAGGTAGAGCAAAATTACAAGTCACCGGGCAACTTGTAGTCTACGGGCCGTGGTTTGAACTTATCAAGTATACTTAGCATGCCAATCAGTAGATCTGTTCTATATGGCGGAAACTACGTCATATCTGTTGGCAGCATGCAATATGAACGAAGGAAAAATCCACACGTACACAATGAAGAAAACTATTAAAGTACTTTTTCTCTCTCACTCTTGGTTCACACAATCATTTATTTTTTTTATTTCTTTTTGGATATTCATAAAAGAGGGAAAAACGCAAATATTTAATCGAGACAAATTATGTTCTTTTTTTTTCTGTATTATTCAGAAACTTTAATGATGATATATGATCCACCCAGCCTTACTAAAATATGTAATTACATGCCTAAGTTGATATGAAAAAGAGATACTCAAGCGAGGCGTGAATCAAAATAAATTTTTCAGCAGGAAAACGAGAACAAAACTTGCCTTACAAGTTTTGTATCTTTTCCAGTGTGTGTTGAGGAGTGTGGAAGAGGGGGGAGTAGTTAAGAAGATACGAGTTATTAACAGTTTTCGCTTCCGTGAGTTCTTCCTCCTTCATTGCGACTCCTTGTTTTTTTTTCATTATCAGCAAATGCTAACAATGAAGGAAGCATATTAACTTCGTGAACAAAAAGGAATATTGTGCCAGAGCGCAGAATATAACGTAAGCATTCTCTCTCTCTCTCTCTCTCATACATACACACACAGACGGGTGGTTTGTATACCGTGCATAAACGTCAATGGATTGTTCTGGGGAGTTCTTCACAAACAGCGATTATTTTTTTTTCTTCTTTTTAATGGCATATGCAAGGCCTTGAAAGTGCTTTTTTTTTTTTCGTTATTAATCCATACCTTGAGACAGTTGGTAATGAATTCAAAAATAGAAGATATTTGAGTTTAAGACATCGTTTCTTTTTCTCCGTCTGTTCTTTCTCTGAAGCAAATTATAGCACACAGTTCTTCAAAACAGCTGATTTATTTCAGATAATTTTCTTACACGATCACACCGTTACCCAAATGCAGCAAAGTCCCTCCTCCTAGCTCGACATAAATTAGTTTGTCTGAAATGTCGAAGATATAGAGGGCAAATTAATCTGTTGTGCATGATGTACGAGGGGTGACATGTACATGTACAGCTCTCTAAACTTTTACATCGTTTGTTTATCTCAAATGTATCCAAGATACAGAGGGGAACAATGAACAAAAAAGTTGAAGCTGCGGCTCTACTAACGATCGCAAATGCGATCCCTTGATAGCATTTTATCCACACAAGCATTAATGTTTATAAATAGACTGACAACTAGAGTGCTTAGGTTCGGAAAAATCCACAGTACTTGTGTCGAATAAAGTTCATGCTAAATTTGGCGCAGCTAGGTGTAATTGAATGGCAGCAATTTAAACAATTGATTTTTTAGAAAATGGACTGGCAACACTGTACCACAGCACTAATCAAGACGGTTCCAGGTAGGGATGTCAACGACTCGCTCGACTCGAGTCGCGACTCGGTTAGACTCGAGTCGGTGCTCAGTAGCTGCTCGAGTCGAGTCGAGTCGGTACTCAGAACTGCTCGAGTCGAGTCGAGTCGGTACTCAGAACTGCTCGAGTCGAGTCGAGTCGGAGCTCACTATGTGTTCGAGTTGGCGCTCACTATATGCTCGAGTCGAGCCGAGTCGGCGCTCACTATATGCTCGAGTCGAGCCGAGTCGGCGCTCACTATGTGCTCGAGTTGAACCGAGTCGGCGCTCACACTCACAGAAACTCACTCGGTGCGACTCGGTTAGACCCTTTCCTCTCAATGTGCAGCGTAGCCCCCCAAATTATCGAGTTTATTCACCAATTTCAACGTTTTTACGGTGAAAAATTCGACAGAAACCCTGGCAAACGGTCAAACACCCCATCAAACAGGGGGGGCTTTACGTCCCCCAAACTGTAAATCCTAGTAGAGTCCCTGAAATAATTGTCTAGGTAGAGTTAGCGTAAGTAGAATAGCTGATATTAGTCAGGACGAGGAAATTAAACCATCATAACTTCGTATTTCTTTTTTCTTTTCTTTTCTTTCCTTTCCTTTTCTTTTTGGACACGATATGGAAGCTTCATAAGCAGTCAAGACAAAGAGGAAAAACCTTTTCGTATGTGTTCGTCTGTGGCATAATGTATGACGTGTGTGACTTTCTTTCTATGCTTCTTGTGACAGCCACAGTCAACATCGCATTGTCTAACAATAGGTTAGCCTATCAGACTGTGAAATTTCGATTCTTTTCACGCATTCTTCGTGGGACCAATAAATGCATTTCTCGCTATGCATCACCGACAACTAATTCTTTTCCTTTCTATGTTGTTGTTTTTTTTTCTTCATTCTTTTTTTTTCTCTTTTAATTCCTTTCTTGGTTTTTGTTCTTTCTTTCTATGTTTTGTTCTTGTTGTTCCCCCTTTCTGACTAAACGAAACACAAAATTGCATTATGGGAGTTCTTTTATTTTTGCTTAACAACAGGACTACATTGCATACAATGACGTTACAACAACACATCGGTCGTTCCAATAGTGTTCTTCTCAATCACAGTAAACAATAAATGTTATCAGTAAAGTCGTTGATGTTATGGTGTGTTTATTAAAGTGGGACGCAGTATCAGCAAAGAAAACATGTCTCCTTTTCAAGAAAGACAAATTGGAAGGGGAGGGGCGATTATTCTTTTCTGCAGTGAAAAATCATTTTTCTTTTTAATTTTCATTCCTGTCTAGTCATAACACAGGAATAAGAGTTATAAAATTCTTCTCTTCAATTCGTTTTATGTTATTTGATATTTCACTTCTCTCTAATTTATGAGATCCCCTGCTTTTTGTAACTACATGTTTTTTTGTTGTTGTTTTTAAAAAGTTCAATCGTTTTCGTTAGCGACTGTGTAAGGCAGATCAAGCCTTATGAATTTTCAAGTATAATGCAGCATACATCACAGTCCCAGAGCAGAACACTTCTGCGACAATGGAGCCGGAAGCTGCTGAACAGATTCAAGCTTTTGGAAGCACTGGTGTGATGTCATGCCAAATAAAGTTTGAGTTGGTTAAGTCTTATGTTATCAGGAGATATTCTGAACGAAATGTGTAGAAGAAAGGGTTCAAACTGTTGTCATGGAAACGATGGAAAGGAAGGATGGGAACAAGAAGTGTATTGTAATTGTTTAGATTACTCCTCGCGTCCTATTGGAGGAGACATTGTCCATTGATTTCTTGGTACAGAATATGAAGTTAGTCCATTATAATGCATACATGAATATGACGATGTGTTGGTTTTAGGACTACTAAATTTCCTGCACGTTGTCACGGTGTTCCTACACTGTTTCACCATCACATTGAAGAAGAGAAAGGTCAACAGCTATAATTTTTCTTTTCATATCATGTATGTGGCGTGCGTGTCGTATGTGAATGTTTTTTTAATATTTTATCTTTTGTTTTGTACATTTCTGTATGTAACTTCTCACAAATTATGACTTTTGTCATAATATTAAAATATTTAAGTGAGGATGACTTAGCTTAATGAGGGTGATTTTTTTTTTTTAAAAAAAAGGAGAATATAGGGAAAATTAGGCGATTTGACAAAATAGATTGGACAAAACTTTGGAGATTGGACAAAGCAACTTCGTACAAGAATAGAAGAGGGAGGTCTTTCTCTTTTCTTTCGTGGTTTTGTGTTAAGACAGGTTTCACTGGACAGCTTTCGTTTTTAGTTATCAATGGTCTACATCTTCCTGTATTTCCTTCAATCTTGCATTCTTTTCAGTAGGTTAGGGGTGAGCGAAACCAGTTCTGAGGAAACCGGATACCCGGTTCCAAGATTCGGATCCGGATACCCCTAATATATTGAGAAGAATGCAAGATTTTTTTGACAGAGTTAAAAATATCTTCCTCAAAGACAAACATTTGAATAGTACAGGGAAAGAAGGGTAGATGTCCATTTTTTAAAAAAAAAATGGGTTTGCACTCTTAACAAGTAGCTACTAAACAATGGCAACTAAGCGATAGGAAAAGTTCAATCCAAAACCGCAAATAATCCGCAAGTAATAACGGTTTTTAGAATATTATATACATGGGAGTAAATTTAAGAGTTAGATTTTAAAATGTGTATTACAAGAAATCATCTTTTATGGGCATTCCTCCTTCTTTTCCAGTATCGTACTCTTCATTAAAAAAAAAAGACATTTTTCTTCACACTACATTTTGTATGACATCATTTGACTAAGTTATTTACCATATCTTTTAAACCACAAATGTATATTTCGCAGAAGTAAATCTGTACAACTCCAATTGTTCTTTTTACTTTGTTACTTCAATGTCTTTACCAAGCGGATATTACCAAGTTTCGCTTTGTGCTATGGCAGAAACTATTCTATACACTTTCTTTTTCTTTTACTCTGACTATTTTGCGTTCCCCCCCCCTCCTCCTCTTATCATGTCCACACAAGAAGCCCTTAACATAAATACAACCTTATAGGCTACTTAGTCACAGCTTCTATATATGGTCGGAGATTTCTAAACTGGTTATGCAAAATTTGCTATATGTAGGACTTTCAAATGTATGTTTCTATGTATCTGTGAGTAGACGCATGTGTTTTGGTGCATCTGTATGTGTGTGTGTGTGTGTGTGTGTGTGTGTGTGAGAGAGAGAGAGAGAGAGAGAGAGAGAGAGAGAGAGAGAGAGAGAGAGAGAGAGAGAGAGAGAGAGAGAGATAGGGTTCAAATGGTGTTAAAAGAAAAGTATCTATTGCTTAGGAACTACACTTTAAATGTTAATTAGAATTATGTTTTTTTTTATTATTATTATTAGTTTGTTTTAAAAAGAACAGCTTCTGTGTGCTACACATATGAACAGCTTCTGGTAGTGTTAAGTTACTTCAAGTTATGTGAATTTACAAAGAAATGTAATCGTGAAGTTGACATGTCTTACGATTTATTTATTTTTATTTTCATTCTTCGAATATTTTTTTCTTTAAATATATTTTTTTTTTCTATTTGCAGTACCAGAATTGAGTTGCTGTACACAGGTTACTGGTTCCTGCAAGACGGCCTGCGAACAGGTAGGTTGGTGGGTTTTACCCATTTGTCACTGAGGTTGTAATGAGTATAGGAACAATGTTTCAATGATGAATGAACCTCATACAAGACCAAAAAAAAAAAAATCATTCTTTTAAAAGAGAAAATAAATTTTCGGTGCATGTAAACATCTCTGGTCTTGTTGGTCCTAAACTTGTGATGACTATAGTAAGATAAGGCAAGAATTTTCAAGTTTCCAGAGCTGGAATGGATCTCTGGGTCACTCGGGTCAAATTTCGTACCGGATCGCCGCGCCCGGGTTAGGCCAGGTCATCAAAACTGACCTGGTTTCAGCTCTACCTGTTGAGCCAAAACATTCAAGGGCTTCTGCCTATTACTCTGTCTCTTATGTGTTGAATATCGTTGTGAATCCCCATGGAAACAATCAAATTCTACCGAAAGACCATTGGAGTTATATGTTGCATATGGAAATGAAATGAATTGTTTTGGGGTCAAAATACCCATCTCTGGATCAACGTTTTGGTAACAGACAATCTACGATCTTCTTGTGCTCAAATTAGGTACAAATTATGCAAGTTTGGTCCAGATTGGTCCAATGGTGTGGATTATACATACAACCAGGCAAACATACGGAAGACAGAACAACTGATGGACATAATTTAAGTTTTATTTATATCTTTTGTGTATCCATTAGATGAGTAGTTAAAATTGTTACCTTGCAGTCACTGGTTCGGTTACCGCTTAGAAAAAGTGACTCGGAATGTGCTTAAAGCTGTAGGTCCCATCCTTAAGTCTGTTCTTTCAAGAATATTAATCATTTGCTAGTCCCTAGATATTTGATATATTTATATTTCCTCCTCTTGAGATGAGTCTTTAATCATTTCCTTGTCCTTAGAGTGGTCTTGAGATATTTCCTTAATCATTTCCTTGTCCCTAGAGTACTTTTGAGATACTTCCTTAATCATTTCCTTGTCCCTAGAGTACTCTTGAG
>JAGDQP010000122.1:45698-69251 GCA_022664845.1 Lepisma saccharinum
GCAAGGTTGAAATGTGAGGTTTGAGAGTGAGTAAGTGATGGTGTCGGTGAAGTTGAAATATGAGTTTTGAGAGTGAGTAAGTGAGGGTGTCGGCGAAATTGAAATATGAGGTTTGAGAATAAGTAAATGATGGTGTCGGTGAAATCGAAATGTTAAGATGATTAAGGGTTATGGCGATGTTGTACTTTTAGGATGATTGAGGAGGAGGATGGTGAAGTTGAAATGTAAGATTGAGTTTGAATTAGAATGAGAGCGAAGTATTTTAACATTTAACAAGACCTATTATTATTATTGTTATTTTAAGTGTTCTATGACAGCGGCAGAATAAAGAATAACTCGACCAGAATGCAAGTCGTGCTAGTAAATGGTGCATGTCCTTTGGGTCAGTGTCCATTCGTTCCGATAATCTTCCAGTTTCCTTTTCGGTTTTAAAGCACATCCTTTAATATTTATTATCTATGAATTCCATTCATCTTCTCCCTTTTCCTTTTACGCTCTTTGAGTACAATTTATATGCAAACATTGTCCTAACCACGTCCTCTTCTGTATTATCTATAGTATTGTTTCTCTCTCATACTCTCGCCAGATTAATAACTCTCGTATCCAATGGAGTTTTTCACATCTCGTTTCTTCACATTTTCTCCTTCAGGTTCGTGTTTCGAATTTCCTTCCAATTATGTTTCATTAGTTATCATTACCTATCCGAATACTAACTATACTTGTAAGTGAACTAGGGCTATACTTGAAGAAAAACATTTTATTCAAACTTCCAATTCCCATTGGTAGTAATTCCCAAATACGTACTTAAACAATGGTTGCAAATCTGTTTGCAATTGTTTACGTTGGTCAATATCTATCCATAGTCGTCAGTCACAGCTTGTAACATCTAACGTCTTCAATGTAACTGGCTGAAAGGAAATACTATGTTACACAAAGATCAGTGGGGATATATATGCTAGGAATAACTAGGAGGGCCAGGAAGACAAATTTATCAATCCGATCTCAAACGACGGTAGAAGATGTGATCATAACTACAAGAAGATCAAGTGCAGATGGGCGAGTCACATAGACGAATAGATTAAAAGTGGATGGTAAATGTTCTTTGCGAGATTCTCAGAATACAAGAAATGACTGAGAAGACGTCCAAATGCAAAATGGGTAGATGAAACGTTTTTTTCAGGAGCTACATGGATGAGGGCAGTTGCTGACCGTTTCTTGTGAAGGGGAAAGGATTGGAAAAGCCTTCATCAACTAGTAGATTCAGAATGGCTCAATATGATATGTACTACAGTACTTCGAATGTAAATATAGAATCTTGTCGTTGATGAATACAATTTAAGGTAGCTCAACATTGTGCGTATGCGTGCTGCATATTTTCACTGCTTTTCCGTACTCTTTTTGATGTTGTATATTTTTATGTTTGTATTCATAGTTTGTCAAATAATTCCTTCGAAACGGTTCAAGGTGAACTCTTTAAGGATCACGAATACAGTGCCGAGAAACAATTTAATTTCAAAACATCAGAAATGGATTTTGATCTTGTATGATATGAAAATATGAAATAATAATAATAAGAATAATCTTGAACCAGTCAGTCGCTGTCTCGAAAATGAAACAAGTGTTTGTTTTAAATCATTAAAGATACATAAACTGTTTTTAAAAGATTGTGACCTAATCACAGTAACATGCAAAGGTCGTATGATAGGCTGCTCGAGAGAGAGAGAGAGAGAGAGAGAGAGAGAGTCTCCAAGCATCAAAGTCACGCATGTTCTTTGACAAGTGTTTTGATAACAGAATAGCTGTAACTTCTTCTTGTTGACATCAAATTATCATAACATTGCTTGTTGATGCTATTTAAACGTTTCCGTTTCCATTTTTTTTTTCTCACTGTACTGAAGTGTGGTATTTTTGCTCGTTTTAGATAAAACTTGCCAGACAGTACTGGTATAAAATAAAGTGCAACATTTAAGACGAAAAAACTGAGGTGAAACAAGTTCTTAGGCCATTTATAAGGGAAATGCTTCTTAATTAAACCAATCTTCCATGGTCCAAACGGTAACGACATGGAGGCAATGGTTAGGTATGCGGGTTCGAAACTCGCGACCGACCAGTCTGACTGAAGTTTTCCAGGGTTTTCCTCAGCTTTTCCAGGCGAACAATAATAACAGGTCCTGATCCGAAGGTACAATGACAAGGTGAACCGATGGTGGTTTGCCATTGCCTTCTATCGAATGAATACGGCATTCTAAGGATAGGACCTACAGTTTAACATGGGTTCCGAACCACATGTGTCCCCACTGGGAATCGAACCTTGATTACAAGACTAAGAACGTTAGCATTCACCCGCAGGAGGCATAAGTTCTACAGATGCGGCAATAAAAACATAATAATGCTACTATCTTGCTACTTGAAGAGCTGAAGTTCTGAGCAAAAGTGTGAAGTTTTGGGCTAGAAGCCAAAAAAGCCGATGAGAAGATAAGAACTTGCGTCACCTTATTTGACTCCCAATGGCGTCACGTGACTCACTTGAAAATGATCATCGCGTTCTCGACACTTTATTCATATGTCGTTCCCTCTCTCTGTGTAACTTTCAAGTCATGTAGTAATGCATATAAAAACGTTGCAGAATTAATAGCAGAAGAAAACGGAAGGTGAGGGTAGAAGAGTTTCTCCCCCTCTCCCCCCTTGTCCTGTTCTTACAGTCATTCCCCACCCCACCCCACCCTCACCTAATATTGCCACCCACGCTGCCCCTTCATTGCAATGACGGAAAAGCTGACAGTTTCACACAGCCATAAATGTCAGAATGTCAAATGTTAAAATGTTGCCTCCCCTCTATCGCGATACATGCAACCACCCATATCCATTATTCAAGAGGCATGGACGATACGTATGTACAATATTACAACAGTAATGGGGGTGGGGTAAAAAAAGACGGATTTTCTTAAGAAATTGATGAATGAATATTACAATATATGATCTTCCAAGTTTTCTCATCGATTATAAATGACGTTTTTTCAGTTTTTTCCCCTTAATTTTATTGATTTTACATTTATGAACTGAAGTGGCAACCACGGCTTAAGCTTATCACAAACTGGAAACATGACGTCCCTCAGCGAGCCAGGAACAGGGAACATGGCTTAAGCCTGGCGAAACAAAACAAAAACATAAGGAAACTTATTCAGAATATCCGGTAACAAGACTCGAACCTGTTTGTCTCTCCAATATGGCGTGTGGGGCTCGAGTCTTGCTCGCAAAAACAAAGCAAAAATAACTCAGTCAGACAGAAGAAGTGAATCCACTAGTGACTTTCTCAAAGCTGCAAAGTTAATGTACTATTTCGCTTGGGTAGACGGAAATCAAAGATTATCTTGATTTTTTTTTTCAGCGGTGATGTTGATACGTATAACTTTATTTGTTAGTGAAAGTGTAAGCGAGTGACAAATGGTTATACATTCAAAGTACTGCCCATAACACATTAACCAAAAGATGTGTAGCTAAAATGTTAATAATAGGTCTTCAATGAGACTGCAAGATTCTACTGAACAAAATAATTCGAACAATTCGTGAAAAGATTTGTTCTCGATGAAGATTCTAATAACAGATTCATCTCCGAACCAATATTTGTCAATTAATGAAAGAGTTTTATCATTAACACAGTTTATTTCAACCTGTATGAATTCTCATTTGACAAATCAATGAGATGATATTCACAGAAACATCACTAGCGAAAGATGTGACAACGATTACGCTTGTATGAATTCTCAGTGTCATTCACTGTAAAGATTTCCTTATGCGATTGTATGAATTCTCATATATACAGACGTTTGTAGTATCGTTCCCTCTAACTTTTCACTCACAATGCTTGTGTGAATTCTCATACGTAAAGAGTATCGATAGAAATGTATCTTCCGATTGACAAACAAAACAGCATACCAAGGAGATAGGATACATATAAGCCTATATATAGATGATGAATGGAATAAACGATACAAAAAATATATTAAAAAAAAGAATATGCAAAAACGTTATCACAGAAAAAGAAATATTGAAAAGTATGTGCTCGAAGATCAATAATTACTCAATTGCCGCAACTCGGAATAACGTTTAAAACAACGTTAAAATGGTTTGAGTCTTTCGTGGGTATCCCAAACTAGTACACAACGTACGACAATTCAATGGTTTTGAATTATTCAGTTACTATTCACTTTAATATCTACTTTACACTTCTAAAGTAATATCATCCAACTAGGATGTTATTCCTTGCCACTATACTAAGAAGAGAGTGATGGCATTCGCTATTGATTGTTCCATGTGATTGCTAACTATTCTGGAGCTGGAAAATAGTTCTCGGGGATCTAAATTTTGCTTGGAGACAATCAATAATTGCGAATTGTTTCCGCCTGTCGAAAGCTATAAAGTTTCTAAACAATATCGTGAAGATGAATATAACGAAACCTCCTACTTGAAGAAATCTTCCTAGCATTGCATCTAAATATTTTCTTCAAGCTATCTCTTCTGCTAGACGTCGACTCTCCCGTAACTGGCCGCGACGTCTAAAGTCTAAAATGCTTCAATACGCGAGAACCCCATAGCCAGCACGCCCCATTCCTAGGTCTTATCCTGCCTCTGGTGAGAGTTACAGCTGACTATAGCAAGGCTAGTCCAGGGCTGTGAGACGAATTTGCTGTCGGAAGGAGCTTTGCAGCGTCCTACGGACTTATACGCCTGAAGCCTCTTTCAACAAAGGTAAACTTCAAGGATCCTTCTGTCCCTCTGATGCACAATGTCCAAGCTGGGGTATATCGTGAAACTTTCACATAACATTCATAGTCCTCCAGCAAAAATATTTTCCAATTAGTTGCGTTGTCCATAGAACATCTTCAGGACACCGTTGGTAACTGCCTTCTTATTATTTCACCGCTTCCAATAGTTGAACAAAACCAAAAACTTCAAAAAGATTGCTTGCGCAAAATGACTTCCGGAACAATAACGCCATCATCATCTATCGGGTTAACAACTGGAAGTTTTCATTTTAACAAATTTGTTGACAAGTCATATTGCAAAACCAAAATAGTTCTTAATGGATAAAAACAATAGCAGAATACTTCTTAAATGAGTTTCAAGTAGAATTTACTGCGTTGTCGATAAAAATAACGAAATATACCTACGCATTTCCGAAAATTTTCTTCTCTTTTTTTTTAAAAAAAAAAAATTCAATACCAAATATGTGGTATATTGCAATCCGTTACACCAATACGGAAGGTCATGACCGTAACCGCTGAACCACGAGGGCTGAAAGTGTTCATTGTATTTGTTTATCGCTTCGTACAGCTCATATTAATTTTTCTTACGGTGCAATACTTCACACATAACATTTAGTCTGCAGATTTTTCCTTTATACAAAGACCACATGTCGTCGTAACTGTGACTCGAACCCGGACTTCCGAGTTGCTGGTCAGCCGAGAACATCTTGCAGCTAACTGGGAAGCTTAGTTTCGAAGTTCAGTAACTTGAGGGCGCTCATTCTGGTTTGTTGCGGGGAGGTCCACACGCCCTTAGTTACGCTACTGAATTCGGGTTCGGATTCCAGTCCGGACAAAGTTAAATTTTCCTGTGTACTTTTCAATGTAATCAATGTTTTCTTGTCTCTAGGCTCAGTGATGCTGCCACCCCTGTGATCTCATTTTGCATCTTCCTATAAAACAGATTCTGTGATAGTGTGAAAGAAATAAAACTTCGCATGTGTAATGGTGGAAACTGGATATAAGCTTCGTAAACTGCAAAATAAACAACTTGATATATGTGAAACATGTGTCAGCGACACTATATGGTAAACTTAGCACAAGCTGTTTCAGAATATATATATGCAAAACACTGGGGGGGGGGGATATTTCAGAGCAGTCTAAAAGATAATTATTGCCACGAAGGTTACAGTTATAGCTCTATTAAGAATTCTGAGATCTGAAACGATGGAGTTTGCAAAGCACTAGAAGTAGAGAAAGAGCCAACTTGTGAATGACAAAAATGTATTCCTTGGACCGATATAGATTTGATAGCAAGCCAAGCGAGTGAACCAACAACTAAAATACACACTGACCAGTAAAAAAAGAAGAGAAAACCAGAGAGAGAGAGAGAGAGAGAGATGAAATTGATGTTACAGTTTCCCCAACGACAGCAGTAATCTAGCGTCACAATATACCATTGACACCCGCCATTAATTTCCACTCCCGTATTACCTCGTTTTAAAACATTATACGATTGACGGAAGCTATAAAATGCACCTCTTTTGTAAGCAGGAGGGACGGGCGTTTTCGTTATATATGAAATTCCCGAGACGAATATATCTACTTTTTTTTATAGTCTTGTTTATTGAAGGGGTTTTTCGAAATTCTCGGAGACAAAATGTCGCGTTAATTGTTGAAATATCTTTTATACGAGGTAATATATCGTAGAGCGGGAGGGGAAAAGCAATTATCCGCTTAAATTATTTCTGGAATGAATCCTAAAATCATATTTTTATTATCTGTTCCTGCGGTAAATATAAAATTCTTTTCTTAATGATCTATAATTTTTAATTTTTCTTTCCAATAACAGTGACATGATAAATATTATAATTGAAGATGCCTCAGGTCACCACAGGTCGGGGCAGATGTCACGGTTCATGTCGGTTTGATGTTCACCCCAACTCGACTCGTTGAGAGCACTGTTAGGTGCAGAGCTGAAACCGATCCGAACATATGAGACCCCGTGACCCGATTGACCCTATCTAGGAACTATAATGAACTGGGAATTTTCGGCGTCGTTAATTTATCGTGTTCTGGGCGTAACACCTCCGGTCTCAGTTACCTCTGAAAGAAACACAATAAACGCCAAGGACATAAATGAAAACTTTGACTTTTCCCTCCGGATCAGGCCCAGTCCCAAGCACAGAACCAGTCTAAAACTAGACCCAGTGACTCGTTTCAGCTCTGATCCGGTGGATACAGAACATACACACACACACACACACACACAGAGAGAGAGAGAGAGAGAGAGAGAGAGAGAGAGAGAGAGAGAGAGAAACGGAGGAAAATATTACGGTAAAACAGTGAGGAAAAAGGAAGATAGGAAGCTAAGGAAAAGAACAGTCTCCCTGTAACTTAGTGTAAGCGATTTTACCTCGTAATTAGGACCAGAGCTGAAACGGGTCACTGGGTCAAGTTTTGAACCGGGTCTTCGGGAGACTGACCTGGTTACCCGGAGGGCAAAGCAGAGTTTTAATTCTTCCCTTGTTGTACACGGTTGGAGCAGTGTCTTTCAGGAGATGACCGAGATCGGAATTGTTACCCTCCAGAGCTTAAAAAAAATAAGACGCTGAAAGCGTTATATGTGATCATTGACTTGTTTGGGTCAAAACCGGGTGACCTAGTCGGTTGGGTCCAGACCGGGTCAGTAGTGTCACCAGGTTAATCGGATAATTCGGGTCAAATTTCGTACTGGGTTGACGGGTCACCTAAAATGACCTGATTTCATCTCTGATTGCGACAATGTAAGGAATTCCTACTACTAAGTGAAGTCCGGGATGGGTCTTGTAACGATGTATGGTATGACACTTTTATCAATAGCTCAAGTTTCTGAGACTTCAGAGAACTAACATGTTAAACATTTCCTATAGTATTTACCATTAAAAGGAAAATAAAAACATGTTCTGGAACTTTGAGCCTTTCCTAAATACAGAGTTCTCAGTTGTATATTACGTCTGTGCGAGTATCCGAATTTTCAAAAGAAACTCAGAAAAAAAAAAAATCACGCCCCATTCTTGAGTTTCGGAAAGTTCGGTACCAATTTCCGGAAATTTTTCATTGGTCGGGAAATCTTGAAAGTCAGAAATTCTCGATTGGTCAGGGAAAGTTTCCGGGCTAGAATTCTCGAGACCTGGGGAAGCTTTGAGAATTAAGACCTCACGAGACACCGAGAGGTCTCGGCAAGATCCGCGAATTCCCTATAATTCCCCAGGGATCTCGAAAATTTATCGATTTTTGGGGAAATTTTCTCTTTCTCTCATGAACTGCCTCGAGAGATAAAATATTCCTGTACACTCCTACATTTCTAGATCCTGAACTCTGTGAAATGACACCAAAATGTCCATTAAATTATGAGTTCAAACAGAAAAAGGTTACAAGAAAATATCAATAATGCAAAGATTCTCATCCAATTGTTGAATCCAATAAAAAGCTTTTGGTTCCTCCTTTTTGTGGTGTTATCCTGTTCAAGCAACGTCAGTTTCTTTCTCGCTTTGACAATGAAAGTGTTGATCCGATGGAGGGCGTAAGTTCACCATGTACTAGAACGAGAGGACAAGAAGAAGACGATTTATGGCCACGTGAGTGTGGTCCTCGCTTCGCCTTGCTTGCTGGAAGAATTTCGGGAGCCCTGCCAAACCAGCGAATTCCTCTGGGCTCTGGATTTGGAACCATTCCCTTTCTTCACACACATACAACAACACATTCAACAAACAAATGTATCTACAGAGTAACACATGATAGAAGGAAAGCAGATCACTTGTAAGTACTTGAACGATTGATTATTTCGTAATTGAAAGAACTGATTAGGGTGTATTTCAATCGGATGCCGTTAAACTGACAAGTACTGAAAGGGGAATGTTAAACTGATTTGACGTGTCGGTCTGTTTTTCACACACACAAACGTTTTTGTTTGTTTTTTTGGTAAATATTCCTAAAAGTACGTTCAGTCGTAGGTAAATTTGGCAGTTCTATTTTATTCTATGAATTCAGAGTATAGGAATTGCAAGTGTAAGAAAAAGTTGAAGTAGGGCTTAGAAGATGAATTACAAAGTCGTTGTTAGTCAAAGGAATTATTTGTTTGATAAAGTTTATATAATCTGTTGTTAAAGTCAGAAAACCTATCTGTGTCGGAAGATTGAAAGTGGCTTCAAATCTCGCCGAGGTTAATCATCGTAATTGAAGATGTGTTTCATGAGTTTTGTCTCAGTATGTCTGAATCAGATTATTTTTCTCGCAATCTTCGGCAGTTACACTAATACCCACCAGACCACCCCAGAAATTTTAAATTGATGTGGGCTATTGTTGCCGGTAAATCCTAGAAATTACAAATTGAAATTACTTCTGCTGTAATACCTTTATTTATTTTTTCTATTTAACGAACTCCAAATATAAATCAGAAGCCATTTTAATTTTACACTGGAGATAATCGTCAACAAAAGGATTTGAAAAAGAATCTATCCTGGCCTTATTCGAGGTATTAACCTGATGTGGTCAGCGATAAACTGCAGTTAGGATCAATGGCTTCTAACTAGATATTTCTTTCCCAATCTTCGGCATTTATAATATCCGTCACCCTAGTAACTTTAAACGGATGGGCGCGAACTCACGAGCTTTCGAATGTGGAGCCAACACCCAACCAACTGAGTTACGGAAAGGGAGAGATTGTCTTGTGAATTTTTTTTCTTTTTTCAAAATCCAAAATTAAGTTTCTCCTTTTGCTTCTGCCTCCATACTAATTCAGAAAATCCTGGTTGTCTCTCACAGCACTCAACACACGTACCTAAACAAGTTTGCAAGGTAGTTGAAAAGGATCTACAGTGACACAATGCCTGAGGACTGTATTGTGTATCTCCTATTAAAATCGTATGGACATACGACAATATTAACATCAGGCATCGGCCCATACATGTCTATTCTGCCCTGACCTCCCTCAACGTCACCTTCAAGCACGAAGTTCATCAACACCCACTCGACTGCCCCTCCAATTCTGATGTGTCTCTCGATATCCGCCGGCCTTACCCTCCAGCGCGGAGTTCGGAATCGACCTCCACTTGAGCTCACACTCCAGTATGGAGTTCACTATCGATCTATCCTCCAGAATGGAGTTCGCTATCGACCTCCACTCGACGTCATTCTCCAACAGGGAGTTTACCATTGACCTCCACTCGACTTCACCCTCCAACAGGTAGTTCGCCATTAACCTCCACTCGATGTCACCTCCTACAGGGAGTTCGCCATTGACCTACACTCGATCTCAGCCTCCAGCATGAAGTTTGCTATCGACCTCACACTCCAGAACAGAGTTCGCCATCGACGTCCCACTCCAGGTCGGAGAGTGAGAGCGAATGAGGGCAAGGTCTAACCTCTGGAGCTTGATCATCTCTAGTTACAAGTTACAACCAGAAGCGAGTGAAACTTGTTTCTACCGTCTTATGAGCATGTGCAAAATCTTGAGACAAACCTAATAGAATATTATTATCTCAGTTGTCCTGCTCTTCGTTTCTTTTGAGTACTCGTCGTAAGTAGTCGTCCTTTGAGTACCAGTAGATATAGCTTCTAAGGACAGAACCTAGTTTTCATGCGAGATCTGAACTACGTTTAGTTTTGAATCCGAGACGGGGTCCGGGTAGTCACATGCACAGACCCCGCATCAAGTGGTCTTGCGTGGCAAATCTATCGAGCCTTTATGGAAACGGGCTTCGTCACAACTCCGGATCAAATTATCCGGTAAGTATAATAAGATGCACATAATAATAGTAAGGTCTATATACGGAATTTACACATATATTTAATACACTGCTGGATGAGGCATTTCTCGGAGTGAGGAGTTGGTCTACTGCTCCCATGCTCTCAACTGTGATCGCCACTCTTATATTCAAGGCAACTCCCCAATTGCATCATGATGCTGGGTGGGCTTCGTTCCAGACCCTCTCGCTTTGAAAAAAAATCCCTTAGCAGAACCTGGAATCGACCCCGGAACCCCACGATCAGCAGTCAGCGACGGTAACCACTAGACCAGCAGAGCTATATAATATTGTCTACTAATTTCGTCTACTGAACCACGTTCAGATCGTCTTGTTCTTGGAAGTCACTTCCAAAGTTTTTACTTTGAGGGATATAGTGTTAACTCAAAAAGAACTTTCACGTTTGAGTTGTCGGAACAAATTGTCGTAACGGCTTTTGAGAGCATTGAAGGTTTTTTTTTCTCTTCCTTTTCTGGTTTCCTGTAGCGCGGACTGAGAGACAGACTATTATTGTCCAAGAAAGATTTAGGGCTGTTTTCAGGAAAGTCGAAAGCATTGGTGGACACTTTTCTATCTTTTTTGTTCATTCTGACGCATTTTTGATTTACAATCTATCTTGGAAGAAAAGAAGGACGACTGATTTCACCTTGTACCCCCCACTCACCCACCCCCTGCCTTCTTTTCTGCTTTACTTTCTTCCATATAAATATTACGAACTACGGAACGACCTCTACGGGGAAATTCTGTTGTGGAAAATTGCATAGTTTTTTTTTTCTTTTTATATAGTAGGGGTTTGTTTTCTTTGGAAAAGCTTGTGCTAGAGGGCAGGAGTTGGTCAGTCGACCTGAATCAAGAGCTTCGAGGCTATGAACAAGACACAGTCTTCCCAATCCCTTCTCTGTGTGCCAGTCTTTCTCATATTTTCTCCCCGAATATTTTCTTTTCTGAAAACCGTGACAAGGAGTAGTAAACAGTTTTTCAATTCGTCACGCTTTCAAATGACCACTCAATTCCAGAGCAGGGTTGCAAGGTATCATTTTTTTTTTACTTTTGATTAGTGGTTATTAATACAATTTGATTTAGATATATGGGCTGGATAAACATTTATGCCGTACAAATTTGAGGAATGACGTCTCCCTTTTTCGGGGTCAGAAATTGAGAACATTCCGTCCAGCGCATCTCCTCTAGATATTATTTCCAGCTTTCAAGCAGTGTTGGCAGAGTGTTCGTTTATTTATTAAATTACAAAACATACCTTGAATTTAGCTCAATAGAATTAGTTGCTGTTAAGAATATTAATTATCGTAAGATTACACTGACAATCAAAGTACACTTAAAATGCAGAATATGTCCCGAATAAAGTTCACAATACGTTCCAGGTTTACCACGGTTTTAGTGCACAACATATGAAATTTTGGTGTGCTGATACCCAATTCATGCACTAAAAGTGATCTGAAAACGTACTCTAGATAATGTAAACTTCTGTAAATATGAACTTAGTGTGTGCAAAATATGCACCAAGGGTAAGAAGCCAATAAAAAACATTGAGCACACAAAAACTCACAATTTTTCAGTAATTTCACATAAAGTTCACAAACGTTCATATAAAGTTTCTGTGTGCTTTTTGTGCTTGTGCTTTTCAGTGTATTGTGAGAGAAGAGAATCTTCATGATCTCGGGAAAACAGGTCACTGAGGCTAGTAATAATAATAATAATAATATCCTGGTTCTACAGCCCATAGAGATACTATTCCTGAGTGACGGCTTGTTTAAAAGTGGGTGGTGCTTAGTCAACACAACGACGCTCATCATTACTTATTTTCCTGGCTTTTCTTGACCAGAATCTACTATATTTTTATTCCAAGAAACTCTTCCACTTGACATCAACACACCACCGCGTGCTCCCAACGGATATCGAACCCAGAACGCCCGTGCTAAAACCAAGAGCGTTTACTACTCATCTAACCATGGAATCTGATACCTTTTCTGCCTGCACGTATCAGATTTCACTTGAGTAAATCACCCATTGAAAGTGTATTGTATAGTACTGTCACGATCAAAAGTTGTTTCGTTTTGGTAAAATTTCTTTTGCGAAAAACTTTGAAGTGATTGGACCAATTGCAGCAACTTAAAAGATTTTCTGTAAGCTAGAAAACTGTACTCAAATCAGTTCAACCGTTACCAAGTTATTTGCAAAACGAAATTTTACCAATAGGAAACAACTTTTGAGTGTGACTCTACAAGTGTACAGAAGTTGGTATTTCTGTTCATTTCCTCTGAAACACTAGACAAACACAAATAGAAAACTTTTGTTATAGTTGTATTGATTTGTGAATATCTACACCTGGTGGTGTGGGTTTAGTAGCCATGGTGACAAACACCTACGTATTAAACTTGTTGTGTGTTTTCTCTTCAACTACACCTCTAAGTGTATGAACTGTACTTTAAGTATGTGAAAACTGATGTCAAATGTTGCAGCCTTAAAATACTGTCTGAAGACAAAAAAAAAAAAAGAGAGAGAGAGAGAGAGAGATTTATATTTCATGAGATGCATACCGCACGTATAAACGAAGAGATTCGGATATACAGCAAAAAGTGCTGAGCGGGGACTGTGCGCATGTTCTACCACCAGGTCTCAGCAGCGAGCATCCTATTTGGATGATTAAGGTTCTGTTGGGAAAATTGCGGCCAGACCTTCCCAACGACAGCTCAACTACCTTTCTAACCCTAGTAATTCCTAAGTTATAAACTGCCCCCCATCTCCGGAACCGCCCCTTACAATGTGTATTATCTATACCGGTTTGAGATAGTCTTGTTGAGACCTTTCCAACGACACTTCAACCATATTCCTAGTCCTAGTAGTTCCTGAGTTGAATGTGTTAACGGATAGCCGGACAGCGCCGTTGTATGTCTTCACCAAGGATGTTCTAATGCGGATCTAGAGGATATGCGATTTCATCAACAACATGTAACCAAACGTCACAGCTTAGTTCTATCTTGTCAGCCCACTTACTCCAATGAAAAACATTGTTCTCGGCTAACAAATATGACGGCAAGCTCTGTACTTGTCTGCTATCCAATCAGATGCGCCGCCTTGGTCGATGCGCAATTGTTTTTTGGCTTCACTCTTTCGCTGGGCATGAGATAGCTACAAGCATATCCTCTATTAGGCTATAACATCCTTGGTCTTCACCCCATTTACTTCTGAAATCTAAAAGTGGATAATCGTCAAAATAATACGAGGCAGTTTAGCACACTTAAAAGATAATACTTTTTTCTCATTTTTTATATCTTTTGAGGTCCATTCTGACCACTTTTCTTTTTCCTGGCGCGGGTCAATAATCAAATATGATTATATTAATTATGTTTTGAATTAGAATTGGAATCTGGATTGTTCTCGTGTTTGTATGAATAAAAGAAAACGTAATAATGTTTATACAATTTGTAGTTTGAACAGAAATAACTTGAAAACTAAATTCAATTCGCAAAACATGCAGAAGGACGTATTCTGCAAGCCGTAACCAGGCAATTTGAAGCGATGTGCATTTTTGATGACCCTGATTTCAGTTTAAGTGCTACATATAGACTTGCATAACTTATCAGGTTTGAAAATCGTCCTTATTAGCAGGTCTATATGAAGCATTTGACTGAAATCAGGGTTGCTAATTATGCCTCTGTTTATGACTTGTGAAATATGTCCTTCTGTGTGATTTATATCGAATGTAGCATAATTGTGTTGTCAATTAAATAGAATACAACAAAAAAATTCCACGTGTTTCTCACATGTTTCTGTACTGTGCTCTGGACACTAGAAAAAGTCCATTCTCCTACTTTTTCTCTTGCTGTTAAAGCAACAATACACCAAGATGGCCAGCACAGTAAACACCAAAAGTTCTTTTAACGAAACCTATTTCTGAAATGGTCACTTATAGTTCATGTGACATGCTTTAGTGTAGGGTGGGCAGGAAAGGAGGAACCACTGGTGAGCAGACCACCTATTGTATAATAATATTAGTGCACACCTAGCGTCACTCAAAAGAGCAGATTTTATGGACACCCGTCCAACCAGGTGGGCTTTTCTTTCTTCAGTAATCTTCTGTGAAAGTGACAGAAAGTGGACATGAACAGTTAAAACCTTTTCAGGGGATAGGATGGCGTCCCTGTACAGAGGGGAAGACAGCTTGTCTTTCATTCACTCAAAATACCTACTGTATAAGTAGTTGCTGAGCCACTGTTAATGGCTATTTAAAAGTTGACCCACTGAAGTTACGAACCCCTGCTGTCTCTGCTCTTACCATAGTGTCGTGTTTAATTTTTCGAGTCACATTTTCTGTCAGGAAAGATTTGAGGATTTTTTTCCTTATTTCTGGTGGAAGACCCTCCTTTGTGAATATGTGAAAGCCGTCCTACATATTTACCTTTTCCCATAAATACTGGGGTTGAAAGGAATCAGTCCCATTTTCAAAACGTTAGTTTCGTTATAAATAATCCTGTAGTATACATGAACTTGATATTTGGAGGACATCGTGATACAAAACAAAACTCCGCTAAAATAAATATTTTATTGTTTTTTTTTTTTTTTTTTGATCTTATAGCAGTTTAACAGTAGGTCATTTAGTTCTGTGGAATCTGTTGATTGGAATATCTCATAGAATCGAGCAATTAATATTACGTAAGAAAACGAAGTTAAAGCGAATACATGTAGAGGGCCCGATACTAGCGAACCTAGCAGTTGAAGGTGATGCGAAATCGAAAGAAGCCAATTTGAAAGGGAAATAACCAAATAATAACAGCAGTCACAGCTCTCCAGTGTACTTCTTGTTCGCACCGTTTCTTTCAGACATGCTTTCGGAAGAGCTTTGCCTGGTGTCGGCCAACGTGACTAAGGTTGTCTCTTGTTTCTCCACAGCCACACCAGGCAAAGCTGGGATGGTGCCTTGAATAAGGCCAGGTCAGGGCCGGCGAAGAAGGCAAAATGCAATGAAAGAAAAGATAAAGAAATAAAAATAGAAATTTGGAGGAAAATATTTTCGGACTGCACAGAAAATAAACGAAACTTTTTAAATGATCTCTGTATATTAAATTGAAAGTTTGTTTATTTGAACGCTATATAATTCCACACCCTTGACAGATTGGAACACATATTACTTAGGACGTAGAAATATTAACTTCCGCATTAAAAGGTTGTCCCCCCACAAAAGAGGGAAAACGGATGGGTGGGTGTGCAACTCGGAAATTACTGGAGCTAGAAACGTAATATTTGGCAAGAAAATTCTTCGTTTCAATGAATTGGCAACTACTATCTTAGTTTAACGGTGTAGATTACCCCCGCCATCTTGGTATGACCTTTCCATTGATTTATATGGGAATTGTTTTACTAGCCTTATGTCTCTCATGAGCGTAATTTTAAACTTCTGTTTTCGCCTAGTGTTTCGTCATGTTTCTTTGACTCATGCTGTTTTGTAGAAATGGAATATTTTACACACGAACAGTATATTTTCCCGTTGACTTATTGTGATTTATATGGTAAACTATTAATAATACATGATACTCACATAGTTGAAGACACTTCACAAACCAAAACTCTACAACGAGTCAAAATAACCACCAAGGCAAATTTCCTGAAAACGAAACTAGAATATTGTACTTCTGAGAGACAGAAGACGATTAAAACGATTCCCATATAAATCAATGGGAAGGGCATACCAAGATGGTGGGCACTTCCCGCACCAACAGGCGGTCATATCAGCTAGTTGTAGACCTATATAAACCAATGTGTAATTTTTACAAGTCAGACTGAGACTGAGTACATTTAGAACTCCTTCGAAGTGATTTAAAATACCCGTTGTCTGGACCATTTCATCTCATTCCTGAATCGTATCCACACTTAAAACTCCGGAGCTATTTTTATGGGAATGTTTTCTTCTTCTTCTACTGTTTTTTTAATGCTTGTTCGTTCATTTGTATTGTTGTTGAACTGAACATACCCAAGCGCACAGAGACGCACATGCATGAATAGACACAGGCGATCGCAACACCAACAACATCCAGTGCTTGTCAAGAGGATAAATGGGCGTCGTTCGGGGCCGTCAACAATGGCGTCGGAGCGCAGCAAGCTCGCGGATGGTAAAAAAGCCGTGAAATCGGAATCCCGTGCTTGTTGCCTCATTCTCTTTCTCTCTTCACATATGTGAAACTGTTCCACTAATGTGACATGTAGAGACACCATGCGGCCGGGTAGGGAGTTACTCGAGCATGATCTTTTAGACAAATCTAACGTAACCCTTTCCCCCTCTCTTTACTTTTTTCCTACGTAATCTCGATCTTGTAGGACCCTTGTTCAAATTCGTGAAGTTAGCCTCTGCTCGAGAAGTGATTGATGATATAGCATGCAGACACGTATCCAGATATTGGTTTCTGGCTAGAGGGGTCCACAGGTTTCCGGGGGGACGTCCAATCGATGACGTCATGAAATGTATATTACATAATACAGTATATAATTTTGTCTAAAAATACTCATTATGTCTAAAACTCCGAATTAAGGGGGGCTGGACGATGGACCCCCTGAACCCACCCCATAAATACATCCCTGATAGCATTATTTTGCGTCAGCCGATTTCAACACTTGTGTAGATTCTGGATATCAAATTCGAACATTCAAGACACGTTTGAAATAGTATTATTTGAGTATTCATACAGAAGTTACCTACCCGACATCTGAGAGCAGGGATTCTGCCAGAGCCCGCAATGGGGATGTCACCCCAAAAATTATTGAATACCTCCAAACAACTTTTTTACAGGTTAACATCGTATAAATCCTGCTACTTCCCCAATTTTGAGTTTGTATCCCCTCAAATTTTAAATCCTTGCAGAATCCCTGTTTGTGAAAGCCGAGGTACATCACGAAGTCAGGTTAGAACCGCAAGTAAAAGTGTTGTCCACGAGACAAGACAGAGAAATGTCTCTGGAAAATGAGACGAAACAATTCCTGGACAAGACATTTGCGAGACGAGACAGCCTCAATCTCGTCTTGTGGGCAACATTGAGTACATTGCTGATTATGGGGGGTCGTGCCAAATCCGAAGTGTCAATGCCGCTGCAGTGTCTTTTCGTGTTAGTCCCGTCGTGATGTTACAAGTGTTTCTCATTTCACTTTAATTTAAAAAACAAAAACAAAAAAAAACAATATTGCATCTATGTTTACGTTTGGTTAACAAGGATTCTATCCGGACGTTATATTTGAATGGAAGAAACATTACTGGAAAAGAAATTTTTAATGATTGTAAGATAAATTAACCTATCAGAAAATATTTAATGTTATTGTATTGATGTTTCATATGCACGCAAATTTAGCAGAAAAGGCCCCTGTAAAAATTTCTATGAACTTTGTAACTATAAAGATTACGAAGTGGTTGCTAAATGGATATGCTTGTGTTCTTAGGTTTAATTTACTAACGTTTGTAAATAATAATTGGCACCTTGTCGTCGTTTTAAATGTAAAATGGCACAAATGCTGTATGCAGAACGTTTCGCGAATAAATAAATAATTCAATTGATGTAGCTACATTTCCTTTTATTTATACTAATAAGACAGAAACTTTAAAACTTTTTAAGGCAGTTGTCCCATAATCTGCGCATAATAGAGAATTGTATTTTTTTAAAAATCTCATTAAAATAGTAGCCCTTACGTCCCATTTTGGTCTCCTTGAACCGGCACTGTAGAGAAGCTCCCAAATTCAAGCCGACCATAATTACTTCGGCTTTCTAGGGTTTCCCTTAGTTTTCATCACGGAAATATTGTATGGTACCTAAACAAAGGCCTTAGCTTCTACTTCTCCGTTACTGTCCCCAGAACAATACCCTCCAAGAGACGTCATTCTTGACAGTGACGAACTTTAGTCATATCTGGCACATAAATTGAATTAAGGGAATCAAATAAGTAATTGAATTTATTTATGACCTTTTGTCATCTTGCCTCAGGCCGGGATGGGGTAGATAGAGGGTGGGAAAGGTATAGACCAGACTCTTACTTAAGGTACTATCTCGGGATTTGGCTGGTGAAACTGAGGGAAAATCTCAGTCGACCATAAGGTTCAATTCGAACCCGCGTACTACCCATTGTCTATTTCAAATCTGCGACGTTACCTCCTTGACTACGGGTGCTGGATAAATACATATTAAACGATTGAGAACTAGCTGGAGAAGGGGCTAATGTCACGGTGTTTCATTCCTTTACAGCAAACTCCCCCCTTTCGTTACTCGACCAAATCTCTTCTCCTTCCCCCTTGTGGGCAGATTTTTCTCTTTGACTGCTCGGATAGCTGTCAAGGGAACAGAACAGACTCCTGCTGTTCGTCAGTAAACATTCTCTATCTTGCTTTTTTCTTCTTCCTATCTTTTGAGTCTCCCTCCCTCTCTCTCTCTCTTTTTCTCTCTGCGAGAATCAAGACAACATCCTAAAGGAGCAGAGGTGGAAGACGGAGGAATACAGATATGATGATATCCTTCATGGAAAAATCATTAGTAAGAACGAATTGATAAAACAAACTCGTTTATATGTAAATCGTGATAGCAGTGTTTGAACAATAGATTCATGTGTTTATGTTTAAGTTACGTTGGAAGAAGACAAGTTATTTTTTTTGTTTTCACGTATCAAAAGAAAATGGGGGAAAAAGAAGCAAATCGAATAAATTTGATTGGATACAGTGCTTTTGTTTTCCTTGTTGGTTTCACACAAAGTGTCTTGAGGCTATTGGACTTTGTATAGTGGGACTTCATTAGACTTTCATATTTCCTGTTCGTTATGTTATTTTGTAGTTGTGAATCAGTGACCGTTAGCGTTTCAAAAATTAGATACGTAAAGAATTGCTGTGAAATTCATTTGAATTGCGAATATGATTTGACATCAGCAAACGCTATTTTAGTAGTACGAACTGATCGAATAGAGAGAGACCTGTAATAGAATATTTCAGTAACTATATCTCTTTGATTCTTAAGAAAACTATCCAGGGTTCATGATTTTATTTGGAATGTAGCCGCTGTTTCTCGTTGACCATTATTTTTGAAACCGCATAATGGACGTATCGATATTACTTTTGAGCTTATGGGAATCTATATTTGAGACACAGAATTAAATTAAAACCGGATGAATATTTAACGTAGAACATTGTTATAGACAGAGGAGTGAGACAGGAATATTTCACCTGGTTTATTGTACTCCCTGATGAATATAGCCTCAGCATGATCGAAATAGACGCGACCTACCTTATTTGATTTCTTAAATACATTTAATTCTTTCTAACACACCGGGAAAACTTTTTTTTTTTTAATTTGATATTAATTTCCTAATCGAGCAACATGGCTTCTAGACACATATGGGCTAATACGAAAAGTAAACTGACATGTACCCAACAGAAATCGCACCTACTACCCCAGATCAACGGACTGCCACTACACCACTGGGAAAGACACAGAAGGATCGACTGCGTTAACTATGGAGAACTTTTGTTTAAAATCCCCTGAGAGGCAGGCAACCCAACAAACGGTTGAGTTATCAGAGTTGCGGATATTCAAGGGAAACTATAACAATATTCTTTTCATTAAAAAAAATCTTTTGAAGTAGTGACGTCCCGGATATACTTTTTGTTCTATAGTCTGCTGACTTGATGTAAATATCCATACACAGGCATGTACTTAGAAGTTGGTTTCGGGCGTGGGGGGGGGGAGGTTTGTCTGGGTGTGAAATTTACGTCAAATGCATATAATTTTGCCAATATTATACGTACTAATTTAAAAAAAAAAAAACTTATTTTGGCTGTGTTCGAACCCCCACAACCCCGCCTCTGTGCACGTCCCTGTCGCGATTTTAGTGCATAAGTATATTTAGCATATGAAGAGTAGATGGAGCCTGGCATTCCTATATAAAAAATTACAATCATCTATCACCGATATTATTATTTTTGAAAGTGATTTTGACTGAATATTTTGGAGAATATTATTATCTGACACCTTAGATGTACTTAAAATTGTTATGTGAAATCTTGTTTTCTTTATTAGATGTGCAAAATAAAAAAATGAGGAAGTTGCATCGATAAATTTGTTCTTATACACCAAGAAGAAGAATAAGGTATAATCGTTCGTTTATATGATAATTTCCACGTCACCTTAATTTGGTAGTAACATAAAATATTTATGGAGATTAGGTCAGATACCTTCCTGAGGAAGCGTATAGGTTTTGAAGATGAGAATAGTGCCATCTGTGTTTCAAGAAATCAGGGACACCATCTTATATACAGGATATCGATTTCTATTTGTTACTGCTTACATAATTCACGTTTAGTTATGTACTCAGAACGTGTGAAAAACTCTTCTATACTTGTGTACGGATGTTCATGTGAAAACCTCATGAATCTCGAAGCCTAAAACACTCGTTGTTCCACAAATAACTTTAAAATCAAAACGATTTACGATATACACTGTTAAAAGTTTTGTAGAAATTCCTTAATGTATCCCGTAACGTTTAAGAGAAATGTCAGTATTTTCAGTTATCGCAGTAATCCTCGTAAAGCACACAGTTATTGCTTTTGCCTTATTCAAAAGTCTCAATTTTCAGTTGCAGTGTGACCCGCAGAAATGTAAAAGGCTTTCTTATCGTAACAACATGGCTCATGCTGGTCAAGTGATTGCGTATTTTCACAGAAATGGGAAATATTCGTGGGGTTCGAAGCCCTATCTGATAAAAAACATGATGTAAGTTGGGGGAGTGGCTTAGTTGAATGTTTCCGTGGTTCGGGCAACGTATATCTGACCCTCAATACTGTTCTGATCTACTGTTGTCTTATGAGTAGGAGTTTAGTCCAGCCGGTAAGACTGGTGATCAGATCTCCCTTCAGGCTTACCATTTATTTATTTTTTTACTTTTTCTGCCACTATCCCTGAGAACTGATTGATTGCTAGGTTTTATTTGTCAAGTTACTGGATATTTCCAGACAGCTAAGATTGCGTAGCTTTTTTCAGCAATGTTGCGGAATATTGGGCTCGTCTGATTTTACGGAACTCATACATCCTTACAATAATCAACACTGATCTCCTGTTTGGAGCTTTCATGAAGTAAAGTATTTCAGACAAGAAAATAGTTATGATAACTTGAAGATCTTTTATTTGTGAGAATACAACGTCTTCCGAAAATAAGCAAAGCAATGCTCTGCTTACTAAAATGCTCTGAGCGATGTATACGAAGCCCATATATGTAAGAAATTGTTACCATCTTACACATGTGTCATAGCAACAAATACGATAAAGATGAAGATAGTACTAAAAGTAACAGTATGACTGGTTACAACATTGTGGACTACATCCGTCCAAAAATGTCCTCATGAATATCAAACGTCATTCTGTGCTAAGCCGTAACATTTGCCTACTTCTTGTAATCTAGGAGTATGGTTGTGTACTGAACAGGAGCGTATCCTGTGGACTATCTAGGCTACCACCGCAGGCTAAGCTTGTGATTAAATATTTTAATCTGCACAAATAATATTAATTTACATGAAAGAGAGGCCAGAATACCTATCATAATCATACATCAATACTTTGTGTGACCTCCGAATGCATTCGAGAAAAGAGGGAAATAAAGACTTCAGCTTCAAATGCAGCTTCTAGAAACCGAGAGGGCGTAGCTCAGTTGGTACAGCGTTGGCCTAGCAATCAGAAAATCCTGGGAACGATCCCAGTGACGGCCATTCTTGACTTGAGGGTTTTCCAGTTTTATTTTCTCAGTCATACCAGGCAAATGTCTGGATGGAACACACTAACTAGGCCCTTCTAACATCGTTTCCTCCACCATATTTCCGCCTGAGCCTGCGATGCCTAAAAACCATAGAAAAGTGAAATGCTTTTAGAAAGTACAAGGCGAAAATATGCTACGTTGCCAAGTCGAAAAAAGGGAAAGTGCAAGACCGGGATGAATGAAGAGATCTAAACCTTGCTTCAAAGTTTTTTCGCTTTCGGAAGAACGTTAATGATGATGACAGTCACTGAATTTGATTTAATGTACTTCCGTGAATTTGATCTTTTTATTATTATTTTTCTTTTTAAAATTTCTTTTCTTTCACTTAGTTTTAGGCTTCAGCAGAAAGTGCTGTGAAGCGTTATACAACCACTCTCCGTCTGTCGACAACTTTCGACTCAGAAGCTACTAGGGCTATGAAGTTGAGGGGTCGTTGGAAAGGTCTTGGCGATAGTTCAAACCTGTATCATTGATCCATATCGTAGGGACGGGTCCCGACATATAAGGGGTGCAAATTTCAACTCAGGAACTAGTGGCGTAGGAAGGTGTTTGACGTGTCGTTGGTAAGGTCCCGGCACAGTTTTCCAACGAAACTTCGATCATCCAAATACAATGGATGCTCGCTGCTGAAGCCTGGCGCTAGCTTATATACACAGTAGAGTGGACCAATTAAAAAAAAATAAGATTGGGGTTCGAGTATTCATCAAAAGTTGTGCATTGATTGATACGAAATGAAGCCATGTCAAATATGGCCGGTTTTGTCCGCCAAAAGTTTTTGGCCGATTTCAAACGAAAATTTTCTCGGGCTCCGGGGCCCGGCTAGATATTTTTTGATCCGGCTGTGTTTCGGCGAATAAACATAACATTCTATAACTTTTGCAAGGTACTCAAACTAAAATTTCTAACATTTTTTTTTTCGGGGACTCAAAACGGCGATTTTTTTTCCCCCTTTAGAAATTTGAGTTTGAGTACCGTGCAAAAGTTGCAGAATGTTATGTTTGTTCGTCGAAACACAGCCGGATCAAAAAATATCTAGCCGGGCCCCGGAGCCCGAGAAAATTTTAGTTTAAAACGGCCAAAAAAAAACATTTGGCGGACAAACCCGGCCATATTTGACATGGCTTCATATCGAATCAATACACAACTTTCCATAACTATTCGAACCCCAAAATGTGGAAACTAGTAACATTTTTATTACTTGTTTTGCAAAAAAAAAAAAAAAAAAAAAAAAAAAAAAA
>JAGDQP010000122.1:69651-94493 GCA_022664845.1 Lepisma saccharinum
GTTGTGACGCGGGGGAATTGTCCAAAAGACGTCACAATGCTTCTCCATTAAAGGGATTCTAAAATGTACTATCTGGTTTAACCCGCGGCTAGAATCAATGATCGGAACGGATCCTGAAAATATCACTATGCGTACTGTGGTTATACCAATAGTCATGGAGTCCCTCCTTTTTTAGTCTTACCAGCACCATCCGACTAGAAACTCATTACGTGTATAAAACATTAAGCTAATTATTAGTCAGTAGAACGCACAGCCAAGGTTGCAAATAGTTAATTTATAACAATATTAAAGTGATTATCTCAAACAAGATGGCTACACTGAATACCTAATGACAACTTCATAACACATGCTTATTATATGCAATTAAAAAATATCATCGCTATTGAAAACACAAATGTAAGTGAACTTACACATCTGGTATACCAATTAGATATAAACACACTGTAATGGCTCGAGCAATTAATACTTATTTTTGGCTGTGATTACATAAAATATACTTCCTGAGTCGTTAAAAATTTCAAATGATGCGATAACGCGCTAAAACACAAACAGAATGATGATTACAGTTCCAGAGATGTTCAATGAACTTTCAGTTATAGCGACCAAAGATTCAGTCATGACGAGTCATCGTGAAAGATGATAAATGTGGCCGATAAGGTACAAAGTTTCCCAAAAACTTCATATAACACCACACTTGAAAAACACACAGATATTACTTCCATCTGGCATTGGACCACATCTTACTTGACTTGAATACAATCGTTTAACATTGAACACTGAGATTACAGTTCCAGGAATAACAATGAAAGTTTTGCAGGATTAAATAACTGTTCTGCACACACTGAATTATCCACTGACTGCTACATTTATATTATGGTTTTAATGTTAACTATTGGAGCAGCAATAATACGAAGTTCAGGTAGAAGCACAGTCCGTCTCGCAATGTCCTGCCCTATCCCGGTCTGGCGATGGTGGTCCCAACACCTACGCGATTCATCAGCATACATTCGTCATTCGTCTTTTGCAAGAGCAAACATCACGTGAGTCGAGAAGAAAGATGTATGTTGTTCTCTCGACTGCGTTTCAGTTCAATTCTGCTGAATCACCATCCAAAAGAAAATTATGTCTAGGTGATCCATACAGGATGTTCATGAATTCAAGGTTTTAACTGCACCACTAAAGAAGGAAATTCCATTCCTTCACATATGGTGCCCGAACGGACTTGCTTGAGTGACGCGAGAATCGTTAAAACTCAAGGAAGTCCGTTCGGGCACCGAATTCAAGGTTTTAACTGCACCACTAAAGAAGGAAATTCCATTCCTTCACAAGGTTAAATATTGTTTTAGGACGGCCATATTTGGCATGGCTTTATTTGGTACCAATGCATATCTTTTGATGACTACTCGAACCCCAATATCTTAAAAAAAAAAAAAAAAAAAAATCGGCTCACCCTAATACTACATAGTCACCCAACAGGGCTACGCCTTTTAACGTATATTGCAACTACATTTTAGTATAAATGTATGAGACCGATGCACAATACTCCATACACATTCAAAGACAATTGTACTTTAGATATAATAACACTATTTTAAAGTATTTTTGTACAAAAGTTTCCGTTCTGTTTCTTCGTTGTTCGCTAAGAACAGTACTGGAGAAAGGAAAGACTTGGTCCTTCTATTCAAACTAAATTTCTACCATATGTTTTGAGATGAAAAGAGGGTACGGTTTCTTTTTTCTTTTCTTTTTTTACATTAAATAGCAAGGAGAAAAAATTCTAAATGAGACAACATATGTTTGTATTTGTGTGTGTGTGTGTGTGTGTGTTGATGCCACAGTTTTTCTAGACGTCAATTTATTTTAGCTGGTTAAAAAGCAACATGGTTCGTCTGACGCTAATGGGCCATGGTGCTCGTTTACTCCAACCATGTGACAAATGAAATGTGATCGCTGGATAGTTATGTACATAACGTTTGGCTTCAATTATATCATAGCTTCATATTTTATTTGGCTGTAGAAGAAATCTTAACCATTTCTTTTCATAAGAGCTTTAAAATTCAATTTACCAGATTGCATTAGTATCTAAAGTTTTATACAATCTGTGTCATTTCGATTCCAATTTTGTGTTTCACTGATTACTACGTCTTATTAATTGTTTATTTTAGGAATCCGGCTTCGATTCTTAGTGAGAGTTCATGAGAATAATTGGGGAAGATTTTTACATATTGAAATGGCGGTCTTCGGTCACAGAAGCTAGAAAAAGCTGCAATGATGATATAAAACCCATTGAACTACTGTAGTTGAGTTATCAAGCCAAAGATGTCGTTTCATTGTCTGTGAAGGGAATAGACATTTGAAAATTGATCCGTGAAGCTAATTACTCGAACCTAGTAATTCGGCTTCTTTGGAATTATATCGCATATAGAGAGTATTTTGAATAAGGTAAAGTAAGGTATTTTGACAGTGTAGGTAATGTTGTAGTATAGTTTTATAAGCGTGTTGCTGAGAACCGTACTGGTGTAGGGTTCCAATTTTGACACAGCCGATAAAAAGTACATATTGTTCCCTTCAAGCTATGTTGATTGTTGAGATCCCCTCCGCGAGATCAGTGCACTCTGAAACACATAAAACTTTACGTTTTCTACAAAATACTACGAAATTACCTCACTTTACCTTATTCAACGTGATCAGAAAATCTGCCTTTGATCATATATTTTGCTGTTTTCACACGTGTTTTCAGCAAAGCTAATAACTTAATAAAATTAGCTTAAAAGATAATTGAAATTTCTTACATTGAAAGCGAAGAAAAAGTAGTTCTGCACAATGTAGTAAAGAGTCACCATTTATCATTAAATCGAACAGTTTAAATTACTACACCCTAAAAAAATGTACCTCTGAATTGGGAGTACAAAATTCCAATATTTGAGACGCAATGGTGAACCCAGGGTTGGGTTCTGGCTCGGAAAAAAAGGTTGTATAATGTACTTCCAATTTTTGAGAATCAGTGACAGGCACAGGGATTCATATTTTACCATCATATTTTCTTCTTATCTGTTCCCTCCCAAGAACTGGAAGGCAAAGAACCACCCCTCTAAACCCAACTCTGGGTTCGCCACTGCTTCTCAATTCAGAGGTACAGTTTTTTGGGTGTAGAGATAGCAGTAGAGGGACAAAGAGGGTGTTTTTTCCTATCTATAATTATATGAATTTGAATTTTATTTATGGCCTTTAGGCATCTAAGGTTCAGGCCGGGGAAGGGGAAGGAAAAGAATTCGAGAAGGTGTTGGCCAGAGCCTATATTGAAGGTGTCATCCCGGCATTCGCCTGATGTGACTGAGGAAAAACCCTAAAAAACCTCAGTCAGGATGGTCGGCCGCTGGGATCGAACCCAGGACCTCCCGAATGATATCTATAGTTATCTATGACACGTAGATTAATTCCGTGGATTACGTTAACTCGAGTTCAATCTTTTTTTTGGTGCAACTGACCATTAGAGTTTTATTTGAGTCGTATTCTAAATGCATTTGGCTATTGAATATGAACACGCCAATCGTTGAACAGAAAGTATACCGGAAATGTTTTTTCCTTTTTTTTTTCTTTGGTGTAAGGTACAGGCTAAAAAGGATTAGTGTGGGTATAAAATGAGAAGTTTTTAAGAATTTTTTTCTCCCCCATCATGCAACAGAAGAGGGGCAAATGTTGAATGGAACTCGCAGCACCGTTTCTTACAATCCATCAACAGAATTCAGCGACGTTGCCATGTCGTATACGGTGAGAAAACATGTAGATAGCATACACAAAACTAATCTTATCTGATACATTTGATTTTATATGTATGTATGTATTTTATATGTATACAGTCACTATCAAAAGTTCTCTCCTATTGCTATAATTTCTTTTCTTTTCTTTGCAAATATCAAATTTAAACAAATATCCCAAATTTGCATAAATACACCAAATTTACACAAATATCATAGATTTACAAAAATATTCCAAATTTACATAAATTTTAAATTTACACAAATATCCCAAATTTACACAAATATTCCAAATCTACAGAAATATCCCAAATATTTTCAATTTAAGGAATCACCAGGAAACTTTCCAGTCTTGATATAAATAGTAAATATTATCCATACAGTATTTGAAACCCTGCAGTGTTGCTAACTCGAACATAAAATCATTATTTCAAATGACACTAATTTTAATTTTGCCCTCCCAACTTCGTCTCGGTCTTCCCAGCAGTCTCTTTCCCTCCGGCTTTTCAATCAAGATGGAATATAATCTTCGTTTTTCTCCCATCCGAGTTACATGGTCTGCACATCTTCGAATAAATGCTAACAATCAAAAATACACTTCTCAAATATACTATATCTTTTAGTTGGAGAAGTGTTGCCAACTTTTGAAAACATAAGATACTGAGGTACTAGGAGTATATTACAAGACGTGCCTAGATTGTGTGTCTTTTAGTAGCTGTTGCTTCACTATTTGGAATCCTCAATGGAGAACTCTCTCTGTTCGTCTCCTGGATGTATATAAAGATCTCAGACTTTCTTTTGAACCTCCCTTTATATTTACATATATGATTCTTCTTCGTTATTTTCATATTCTCGTCTTTTTCCCTGTGTATGTGTATTCTGTGACTGACAAGCAGACACTGTTGACTCTTCTCAAACATTTCCGTAGGGAGAGAATTCTTGGAATATGTTGATGACGTTAGCAGCGCGGAGAGGAAGCAGAAGACATCTCCTCAAAAGTCTGAAAACACAGAACGCGACGTTTGTGCTCTTTATATACACGTCGCCCTCAAACGAAAAGTCTACTACGTATTTCATTCAACCACATATTCACATACTCTACCACATATAAATATAGGGTTCATATACAGTGTGGTTGCAAAATATGCGGACAAACTTTCCTCACACTAAAAAGAAACAAAAAAATATCAAGCTCATATGGTCGAATCTACTTAGCTTCCGAGATTTAGGGTTTCCAAATTAGCTCAAAAATTAACTTCTGATAATGATAAATAAAGTTAACCATTATCATATTCACTCATTTTCTATCCACTGCTGGATGAAGGCCACCCCTATTTCCCTTCCACAATATCCACGTCTTGTAGGTCGCTTCTTTTATCTGGGAATGCAACGTAGAACATTTGTCGACCAACTTGCAGGAATCTAGTCATTGTAAGATTCTAACTAAGTTTAAATCGTTTCAGTGTAGTCCATGGCTTTCTTCAATAATAGGATTGTAGGGCATAGGTGCAGCGCCTCGCTTAAAGTAACTATTGTAATGTAACCATAAACTTACCCTTAATTGTATGAATTACCTATATTTTCTATTTAATTTCCATAAAATAAAAGTTTCATTAAAAAAAATGTGAATTTGTAAAGTTATTAATGAAAATTACTATCTCAATAGTGACTTAAATTTTACGAACCGTTCTAACGAAAATCTTAATCTTAATCTTACTTTTCACATAAATTGTGTGTGTGTGTGTGTGTGTGCGTGCTTACGGAGAATGATTTAATTTGAGTAGATTTCTTGTTATAGGACAACTTCACAGATTTTGATCACAGCTAGATCTGAGCGCCAATCTAGAGGGGAAAAATGTATTCTCTTTATTTATTTTCGTTCTCTCTCTCTCTCTCTCTCTCACACACACACACACACATACATTTTATGACATAACGCACCAATTTGTTTCATTTTTCATTTGTTCTTACACCGAATGCAATATATTCACGGATTCTTCTTCTTCTTATTATTATTATTATTATTATAAATCTTCTTTTGCAGCTTGAGTAATTTATGTACGTAAACTTAAAAACAAGGCCGAAGGGAATTTTGAATTTGAACTTATTTTATGGTCTTTAGGCATCAAAGGCTCAGATCGGGATAGGGTAGAGGAAATGATACCGGAATGAGTCGTTCATGGCCTAGGTTCAAGATGCCATCCCAGTATTTACCTGGTGTGACTGAGGAACAAACCAAGAAAACCTTTAGTAAGGATGGTCAGTCGCTGGGATTGAACTCAGGACCTCCCGAATGCCAAACCAACACTACCACTGAGCTACGTCCGCCCGAAGGGAATAGCAATGTCGAAAGTCAAGGTTATTCGAAATTTCCTAACACTCTTGAATTGTTATTGAGTTTCAATGAGAATGCCAAGTTTTCAGATTTCGGAATTGTTGGAATTTTCATATAGTCGCACTTCCCGGTAGTCGGAATTTTGAAAATCGGGAATTTCGGAAAATTCCAGAATTCATCGATATCCGAATTCCGGATTGAGCTCAAACTTCCGAACACCTCTAGTAATCGCCGTGTACTAGTATGACGTCCAACCAGTGTTCAATTTGTTGTAAATTACGAAGGGGGGGGGGGGATCCTAAGACTAGTGGTTGATGGTAAGTTTCAACATAGTACCTGTATCGCAGGTTCGAGTGAAATTCGGAATTAACAACCAGAGATGAAATCCTCAGGCACTGAGGAAAAACCCTCCTGGCAAATCGAACACTGCGTCCAGCAGTCAATCAAAGTAATTGTGGTCGAATTATAATATTAGGTTTTCTGTCTCTTGTTTGGTGAATAAATCATTGGGGTTTTCAGTTCCAAAGATAGGAATAGTTCATGATTTTTGAGTAAGTAGGTGCTTTGATAATAAAAGAACAGAGTTTTTATCAAACTTTGATTAGCTGATGCATAAGAAAAATCGCGTGTGAGTTTCTCTCTCTATAATTTCTCTAGTTAACATGTGGTAGCGTTAAAAAAAAAAGGATTTTTTTTTTTCGAGGAGAGAGCTTCCGTTCTGTATGTGTACGAGGTCTCTAATTGGCGGCTCGTTAGCCTGGATTCTACTACGCCCTCCTTCGGAACAGAGACGTCTGAGGAGAACAGAAAAGAGAAGGGGCAAAGTCAGAAAAGAACTAGAACAAAAAAGAAAGTGGGGAACAAGAGGGATACGAAGAATAAGAATTCCACACAGAACACAGACTGAAGAGTCGTGGCGTGGCCCTTGGCTGCTCCCTTATTTCATAGCTTCGCGCCTCGCAGTTAGCAGTGCGTGAACTACCAAAAGAGAGGCAGAGATCAACTGAAACAACACACAAGACGCAATGTATGGGTTGTCTTGAGTTGTACGTGTGTGTGTGTGATGTATGAAGATGCTGGTGGCCCTGTAATGAATGGAAAGATAACTAAGCACAGATGACCCATCATATCTCTTCCACATTACGGGAAGACGGAAGCGGGGAAAATGATCTGCTGAGTGTTTTTCTTTCTCCTGGAATTTCTTTACTTCTGAATTAGGCGTACAGGGTATCCCAAAAGTCTTGATACCAGTATAGACACAGCTCTGAAACTAAAGTGACGTACAGCATTATGATCTTTTGAAACTTGTGCTGCAATTTCGTATATTCTCTTATGAGCAGGGTATTTATCTATTCCCCTCCCCCACTCGTCCTCATTTCGAAGGCTCACCTTCGTATTAAATTGATCCCATATTTCTGCTCTTTTATAAAACATTATTATTATTATTATTGATGAGTGTACGGAGGTAGGTATGTGACCTATTGAGAAGTAGATACTTTGGTAATAAATAAATAATATAAAATAAAACACGCTCACTGAAAGGTGTCCATAACAATGACCCACAGCACATGTAGGTCTATACTTCCTCCACGTGTCAAGAATATTTCAGTAATGTTATGGCCCAGGTATGAAATAAGGTGGACCTTTAGATGGAATATGCGTTATGTCCACATTGGGAAAATCCCAGGAATATTCTTATTTTGCCAACGGAACACCTGCGAGCAAGAAGGTTGTAAAACACATTTCACCTCAAATTTATGTTTCCATGTAAAAAGATTGTGCTCGGGGGGAGCTCTTGATCAAGTTAATATTGTTAAGAAAAGTGCATAAATGCAGGTCCATAGCCAAGGGGGCTTTTCTAACTCCCTACTAATATTGTACATACATATAGTATAGCCCTATGTATATGTGAATATTGTCATAATCTTAGCCCGCCCCTAAATTTAGCCTAGCCTCCCCTACGGTTTTCTGCTGGCTACGAGCCTGCATAAATGTATCAGGTTTGTCAACACTAACTTGATAAAAACTACTTATTATATGTGAAAACATCATCTTTAAGGAGGAGGATTACAACCTTCTTGCCCATCAGATATTCAATTACATTTGCACTTTCAATCATTTAAATTCTTTTAATCCTTATACCCTGAAAATAATACATTATCACACATGTTTTGTGTGTTTATGTAAATTTGTATTCTCTGGGAATATTTTAGGAATATTAAGTGCATATTATTTCATTGTGACGATCATGATATATCCTGGAATATGTTTCCGACATATTCCGAACATTCCTGGAATATGCTATATTGTGTGGGTAAAAGACCACTGGTCAAAGTGAACCGATAGTGCTTTCTATCCAATGAAGATTTTAACCGTTGTAATTAGGACGGGACAGACATCGAACCTGGGACCTCGTTATTTACATCGTAGTCACTCATGTACCAGAATCATAACAAACACACACTCCATAATCATTTTTCTTGTCTCAAAGAATAAGCAATAAATAAAATAAAATTAAATTAAAATACGCTCACGGAAAGTTCCCCATGACAATGACAGTTCCTTGAAAACGTTCGTAATTTCACTCTCAGGATCCACAAATGACAATCTTTAACGCAATACGTCGCATCATGTGATCCTTTTGAGTTTTGAGAAATAATCAGACTCGTAAGAAAACAAGCAGCAATAAAATAGATTCATTTTGTATACGGAGCACGTCGATAAAGAGAATATGCGTTTGTTGCCAGAATATTAGAATGCAAAAGGTATAATCGACCAACACAATACCCCAAGTGCGACGAGAAGGTATTCTTTAACAACGCGTTGTGACGGAGAACTTCCCGTTGAAATACTTCCCCTCGCCCTTTCCCCTCCCCCCACCCGTTGTGTCACATCTTAAGTTGAGACTTCTTGTGAGTTCTTCTACAGCGAGTCATCTGAAATTCTAAAGCAGTGTTGTCAGGTTCCCGTCGCAATATTTCCCTCAAAATACTGAAAAAAAAAAATCCCGGATGCTAAATTTAGTTTAAAAATTATTGGAAAATAAAAAGTGCCAAAAAGATTCAACAATATTTACCGATTTAAAATTTATTTTCCCTTTTCCCTTTCTTGTGGCGCAGATTTTCCCGTTTTCCGCGAAATTTCCCTCCGCCTGACAACACTGCAGCTTGTCGTCATTATTCTACAGCGAACTCTGCGTAACTCAAAATTTGACACATTCTTGATGTGGCAACACAATGGATTAGGCGGGAAAGGGGTAAGCGGGAGGTGCGCAGGCAACAATGTAAAAGTTTCTTTCTCCACTGGAAAGAATTAACACATGAATCAAATATGTTGGCAACGATCACCTCTGTCAAGCTATCACATCACGTTTTCGGTTAGGTTGTTCGTTTTCAAACCACACATAGTTAGAAAAGAAAATAACTGAGTAACTTTAGGGCTTATGGAATTCGCAAGTTCATCGCCGCAGTAACAAATGTTTGCCACTGGAATCTATCCTGGGCTGGACAAGATCAAATAAAATAAACATGCTTTTTTTTTTTATCAAGTTGAGCAATTTTTAAAATGCAAGCTCACTTAAAAAATTTAAACATTCAACACCTGTATAAGAATTTTAATAAACATTGAACTATTTTTTTAATGTAAAAGTTTCTGGTTAGATAAAATTTCTGCTTCTGGTCACCACCGTTTTAAATTTCTTAATACTTTAAAAACTAATTACAGGATTGATCTCAGCGACCTCTGTAGTGCGTAATCCCCAAATATAAAATTTTACGAAAATTGACTAATATTAAAAAAAAAATACTTGTTTGGGGTTCCCAGTAGGGTGCTACTTATGGGAAATAATAATAGCAGAACTGCTAACTAGCTACGAGTGGTTGTATAAACCACAGGAGAAAGAAACAGTCCCGAAAAAAGCACAAAACAATATAAGTGCAATGTCTCCTTGTGCAGAAAAAAAAAGTGTAGGCTCTAATCATTGGCGGTTCTAGAGGAAAAAAACGGGGGTGGGCAGCTCTTAACGTTGCATATTATATATATAAAGTGTTTCTATTTTGATGCTGTCCATAATCTACATTCTCTTTCTATCCTCTTTTGCCTTCCCACCATTCGTTCCAATGCGTTTTCTAGTACAAGCTCTTCTCAGACAGTGACCCAACAAATGCTTGTTTGTGTGGGTGGGTGTGATACACATTAGTCATTTTCAGTCATTTTTTTAAAAAAATTGCATATTAATTCTCCTTAGGTATATCTATGAAGGAAATATGTACGTTTAAAAACTTTTTCAGTGTAAGAAAACAATAATTACTTGAAGCAAAAGAAAGTGAACATTTTAATATTTTTCATCAGTGCATGGAATTTATGGAATTTACAGAGGGAAACTTACAGTTAACTGCCAAATTTACACTGGATAAAATGACTTGATTGGATGTTACACTACATAAAACGGCATTAAGAGTCCCTCCCTCTACATACACACACTTAAGAATCTATAAATACCACACTGGATATTTTGTATAATTCAACACCAATTTAGACCTAAATAAGATGATTAAAAAAAAAAACAGCAACAAAGATTTCTACTTTTTATTTGTAGGTGGGACTAGAATTTCCTATATTATTTCTATAGTAAGAAGTAAGTCGGACAACGAATAGCGTTCTGTCGTTTTCGGTATAAGCTACTGGTGGTATAATTTCGAAATAACACCGCATTGCCTATAAGCAATAAATTAATTTTTTAGATGATGTGGTCTTCCCTTTGTTACAACGTTATTGATAGTAAAGACTTCTAAAAGGTTTTAAAAACAAAAAATACTGTGTTACATAACCAGGAAACAATAAAATAATTACTTGAAACTTGTTCTAAGAAATTAAAAATTCGTTTAAAACTCGACAAAATGCAGTTTCTAACATACACTGTGACTCCTTCCCCCACCCCATGTTTATAGAAGAAGCTTATCATGGTACACTTCATTTCATGTTCAAGAATCGATAACATTAAACTTCTTGCAAAATAAATATTAATTATACTAAATATTTCAAGACAATTGAGGATATTAGTTTATCTTCACTGCATAAAACTGGGGGGCCCAGGCCTCCCCGGCCCTGGCCTAGAACCGCCTGTGGCCCTAATCGAAAACTAGCACTGGTGTACAATAGCTAAAAACACCCCTTCCCACTGTGATCAAAAGGGAAACTAGAATACGTGAACTTGAATAGCTCAAAACTGGACGCAACTACCAACTGACTGATATGTTGTGTTTTTCAAGACAAAATATAATATCAAATAAACGACAATACCAGTAACACAAAGAAAATAATTAGGGTCATATCATGTAGGCCTAGTTAAAAATTATTACCTTAAAATTTAACAAAAAAGGGGTGGGTGCAATAATTGGCATAAACTATGCAGAGGTATACTAAGGAAATGAGTCAGCTCCTCTTTTTGAAATAGGACAAATAAAAATAGCACGTGCAACAAACAGACTGGGAAAATAGTGACTGACAAATCTGAACTGGAAACCCTGATTCCAGAACTGACTATCGTCTCTGATATAGAGATTATCAGAAATAAATTAGGGTTGGTAAGAGGTCTGTATCGGGCCTCTAAAATTTCCGGCTAGGCCGATAGAATACCGGGCGGTTGTCAACTCTAGTTCCCAGCACCTTCGATTTCAAAATTTTTGATTTTCAGTATCTAACTCAACGACCTTCGGAATCTCTCCTCATAAAAGAAATTTCACAAGAATTAGACAGTTGCTTTTAAAACACTTTGAGTTGGAAGTGCCATCATGGATTTGGAACGAAAGATGTCTTTGTTGAAATTAAAAATTGTTAACTTCCGAATCGATTTCAGTTCCCTTTGTAACCACCACGTATAAAACTATCAAGAATCGGATGAGCTTTTAAAATGAAGGTGTTCCGGACAGCCGCCATCTTGAATTTCATGAATTAACATTTTTTTGACTCAAGAATCGAATTGAAATGTATTGTATTGATGACCTTTAAGGAACTTTCACTCTGGCCAACTTGAGAATCGACCTGAATGATCTTACTAAGTAAACGGTAAAAACTTTTGTATTCAAAAGTTTATAATAAATCCATTATTTTATGCGATTTTTTCCTCTCTCTCAGGCATCTGTCAACGTTGACATGAATTAGTTTTTGGTATAGTCGATGCTAACTGTATTTTGGGTTGTTCTTCAAAATAAGACCCAAAATACCACCTTTAACCTGACTCAAGTGAGCTGTAAACACCAGACTGTTTACACGTCCTTGAATAAGGACATTACCAGTTGACTAGCTACTCGTACATTTTATAGATTGTTCACAAAGAACCACGCATTCATTATGACCGAAACTAAACTCTTTTAAATAGTAGTGAACAGTGTGAAACAGTGTATTACACTATAAAGATTTATACAAGTAATTACATTTTTATTATTTATTTAGTGACAATAAAGAAAAAAATTGTCGTGTGTATTTAAACAAATATGGTAGTGTTTTTCTTCATGACCGCCGTGCCTTCCGCTATCATACAGACATCTGGATCAGTTAAAACGTTGTATTACGTTGGAAAGTTTTGAAAGACATTAAATTTTTTATTGTCTCCAAACTCTTGAACGACAGGCATGTTTGTGCCTAGTTGCATAATTGCGTCTTTCTTGAGACGAGAGAGAAACTGAGAATGCAAAGATTGTGAATGTACAGACTGTATATACACACAGAACGAGAAAAAAATAGAACAGCGTAAGGCAGGAGAAATAGCTTTATAGTAGTGAATCATATCCGTTCCTGATTACAGGCTAATAGCGCCATTAAACTGTCATTTAAGTGCCCTGTTAGATCTACAGTTTCCAAGCTGTACTGTCATGTGATTCAGTCAAACTTTTATAACTGTTTGATGTCTGAAGATAGTACGTTATTTTTTTTTCTCTCTCTCTCTCTTTAAATAAACATGGAATTACAGGTCTCTCTTACTGGGTAATGACTGTGCTCGACTGCTCACTGCTTTTGTTTTTGTTTTTGTAAAAAAGAAACATTGTTTTAGTTTTTGTACTTATATTTTTTTTTGTTCTACCAGTTAAATACTATAATTTTGTACTCAAAATATCTATTCGTTTCCAAAGGTAAATGTCTCTGATTATAGGGATCACTTGCAAAACAAGACCATTAACCCGCTACTGTGTATGTTTCTTTACACGTTTTTCCCATTATAACGCCTGTTTATTTAGACCTGTAAAAGAATTTGTATTCTAAAACCTTGTACTTATAAACAGTTTATTTCTTTTCAGAATAAACTCAGTAGCATAATTAAAAAAAATAATGTTTACATCCGTAACGTACTGCGTTATTTATTTTGAGATTTGCTACTTGGAATACAATATAAATACCACATGCAGAAGCAAGAAAAAATTTGTAAACAAAGTGCTAAGAGTATTATGAACTTATTCAAACTTAACCCAGTATTATAATTTATAAGAATATTGAAATCACGACGGCTATAAGATGGGCAGCTCGGACGGGAAGAAAACGAAGATTATATTCCACTGTGCTTCATAAGCCGGATGGAAAGAGGCCGCTCGGAAGACCGAGATGTCGTTGAGATGACAATATTAGAAGGAATCTACGAGAGGTACATCCTTAAGATGAAAACTGGTTTGATATTGCCCAGGATGGCGAACGTTTGTTACTGCGGTGATGAACTTGCGAGTTTTGTAACCCATACAGTTAGTTGGTGACTAAATTTTTCAGACATTTGCTAAATTTCACACTACATCAACTGCATTCTTAAAAAGCAGAAACATATTTATGACCCATTTTAAACTATATTTTATTGCAAATCTGGTAGAATATCGCATGAAAGGATGTAGCACTATCACTATGGAAACCACGTCTCCAGAAAACAACATCGACTGAAGAAAAGAAGCAGTCCTTCACCACATCGAAAGCCAGGCAAGAAATGAAAATGCACACCAAAGTGGACTGGACTGGAACCTGCTCCGTGTTCTGGTTTTCTCTTCAGAAGTAGTTAGTATTCTGGACACAAGATAGTAGCGTGTTTACTGACATCAACACCAATAGCACGTAACTGTCACTGTCAGAAACACCAAATAACAACTGACAGCACCATTGCAGGTGATAAATTGTGTGTATTGTAGCTAATAGTATCGGACATTCCTTATTCCAACAACCCCTTCCCCCATTTCACAGTCTTCGTAAGATTTTTTCTTCAACTCTATTGGAAAACGTCCTACACAAATCATGTAATTTCCGAAACCTAGATTCTGCAACACCTAACATCCTCAAGCTAAGTTGTTCGCTGGACAGAGAAACACCAGTTCAAAAAAGAGAGGGAGAGAAAGAGAAAGAAAGAAAGAAAGAGAGAGAGAGAGAGAGAAATGAGGCCATGCCATAAATCACTGTGAAACCAAATTAAGATGGCGCCTCATTATGGGAATGCGGAGGTGTTAGGGAAACAGGCTTTGGAAAGAAAATGTCATATATTATTTTAATGCACCAAACTATTTAGCTAAAAATGACACATTTTTAAAGTCGAAGTGTCGTTTTGCAATTAAGAATGATAATTATTTTGGTGCAAAATGTTGTCCGCTCAAGAAGAACCAGGGATTCCGCCAGGATTTTCAGTTGGGGTGGTGGTGTAAACTCACAATTGAGGACATTGCCGGAAGACACGCATTTTTGGTAAACAACTGGTAAAGATTTAGGTTCAATATTACCAAGAAATTTGTGAAAGAATATTTATATCGTTGACACCAGTATGAAGCGCAGAGAATCAGATTTCAAAACTGTTAACTAACCTCATAGAATTCAAAGTTTGCATGAAAATATAGTGGAAATTTGTTTATGCATGTTATGTGCCCTTTTCCCGGCAATCAAGGATTTCATAGTGCCACAGCCTAAACGGCTGAAGCTAGAAAAACGATATTTGGTATGACGGTACATTATCACTAGTAAATTAAGAAAATATTACAAAATGTTGAAAGAGTCGCCATCTTGGACCCAAAGTGGCCGCCAAAATGATTTTTTTTCATAAAATACACAGCCTAAACGGTTTTGTCCCCCAGCAGGGTCCGAAAACAAGACGCGCGACAGTGTTCACTTGCGGAAACTTTTCTACATATTTCTTTCTACCAAGCTAACGAATAGAGAGATATTGACTTGAAATTTGCAGTACATATAGAAACGAACACGGCGGATCGTTTAAAGCGATTGCCGGGGAAAAGGCACATAGGTCTAAGGAACAAAGTTTCCAACGTTTGGGAAAGAGTCACAGGAATGAAGTTGTGTTTGCATGGGCGTACGTGATATAACGTAAGTTTTTTGTGAGTGCTATCGTCCGCGATTATAGCAGTGTTTAGTGATATTTGGCAATACAACAACCATGGAAGTGAAGCTGGCCTAGTGACACCTCTGACTGCAGGATGGATACCGTACCAGATCAGGATAAGTCCCCGTAGAGTCCTAAAATACCTTCGAACCTAAAGACCCGATGTGCGCATAAGAGTTCTTCTAATCTCAGTCTCAAAGGAACATAGTAGGTATTCAAACCATAAAATCATCATCATCATCAATGTCTTAAACAGTTTCTTTAACGAGCACACTTCAGTTGGTAGAACATTGGCTTCGCCTCAGGAGATCTTAAGTTCGATAATAGAGCCCGACTAAGCTTTTCCCATGTTTCTTTCCTTAGTCATACCAGGCAAATAGTGGGATGTTACCTTCAACTTTGGTCCTGGCCGACTCCTTTCCGTAACCTTTCCCCTACTCTATCCCGACCTGAGCCATTGATGACTAAAAGCCGTAAATTTCAAATTCAAAAACAGTTTTTGTTTCTCTTTTTAAGTATTGTTCGTGTATCGTCTATTCTCTTCAGCACAGCTTCAGCATTAGACAAATAAATAGAGTGCGCCATGGTCGCACCAATTCGAGGTTGTTAGATAAAAAGTAAATAAGATTTTGTAACCGTTCTTTTCAATAACATTTTTTTACATTTGAGTGCATTTTTAAAAGACGGTTTAACTTTCCCGAGATTGTTGTTATTTTGGATAATTTCAATTTCGATTATTTAATCTCTAGTGGTAATGGCTGGCCATCGTAATTAGGGATATTCGGTATATGAAATATATATAATATCGAAGCTCGATTTTTTTTCAATATTGACATTTAATGATATATCGAACTTAATATCATACCAAAATATTGAACCAAAAATCAGACCGAAATATTGAACCGAACATCGAGGCATGAAATCGAGATATCGATCTATAACAGACATATGGAACTGATATATTGAATCCAGTATCGAAATATCGAATGCAGTATCGAAATATTGAATCCAGTATCGAAATATCGAATACATTATCGAAATATTGAATCCAATATCGAATCCAGTATCGAAATATTGAAACCAGTATCGAAATATTGAATCCGGTATCGAAGTATCAAATCCAGTTTCGAAGTATTGAATCCAGTATCGAATCCAGTATCGAAATACCGAACTAAATATAGAAATATCTAATTATCGATATATCGAACATTAACAAGTTCTAATATCAAAATTTCGATAGTTTTTAAAAATTGATTCGATATATCGAAAATTGGACTTCTTTAATTATATAATTTTATGTCCCACGTTCTGTGACAAGTTCAGAAAAAAACTAATATATTCCAGTTCTTCCTCAACCATAACGAGTATCACGAAATGGGAAAGGACATATGCGTGTATGTATGTGTGTGTGAAAAAAAAAAGCTGATTAGTGTTCTTTTCAGCCGGACGCGAGCTGTGAACCAGTTAGCAGTGTTTACTTTAGGCATTGACTTGTGCAAATGAGCAGAAGCAGCACCACCTCACCACAAGCGAGAGATCAGATGAACCCAAAAAATGATTTACGAGGTGGTTCAACCAGTGATCATCCTTCTTCCCCTTCACCCTCTGAGCTATCCTATCTCTATCTCCGTCTTCATTTCTTATAGACCCGCGCGTATACACTCGGCTTATTACGTTTTCATAATTAATTTGTAGTCTTGTCCACCTTAGCGGTGTCAATAAGAGCTGTCAGCCTGGTAATGAGAATATTAAAGGTTAGCACATCTCTTACCTTTTTTTCTTTTCTTTGTTTTTTCTCATTCCAAGCATTGTCAGCTGTTTTTATGAGATATATAGCTGCGTGTTGTGTTGGTTTTAAACAACGAAAATGCACGACAATAATCAGTGTTACAATCTCAGGTAACAATAACTTCAATGTGCATGTAAGCTACGTTTTGACTGCTATACGAATCCACATCGTTGGTCCTATCTGAACTGAATTTTGCGGTGTACACTTACTTGTCCGTACGCTGTTTTCCTCGATCTATTGTGGATTAAGGAGAGATCGAAAAAAATACTTCGTATTTGGGTTCGATACAATGTTGTTTAGAGACCCTTATTTACGAAGTTGTTTTTGCTGAGAAACTGACTTCAGATTTATGGGCGGATTTATGGAATTCCCCCAGTTATTTTAGAATGGCTTTAAATGACCCCCGGAATAGTAATCCCCCCATGTTCAAATTTGAATTTAGATGCCTTGATTTACCTTGGTCACTCAGTTTGGTGTAGCACGCTACTACCTAAAACATAAAAAAAAAAACTGACACTGGAATAGACAGCGAAAAAAAAAATACCCTGTTGAAAAGTGGCGTACAATCTTCCATCACTTGCCATAGACGTTGTAAGGTACACATTGAAATATAGAGTAAAGACGGGTGATTCCGATCTGAAGCATTGCCGGAAAGAGTAAGCAGGAACTGTATAGAAGTTCTTTGAGTCTTTCAACCTCAGAAATCACTGCCAGGTAAAATTAGAGTTGGGGATGAACTTGTATTATTAGAAGCAGTGATGTAGTTTGTAAAAAGACGTTACGTTCAGTGCAAACGGGAGTAATATGTTTGAAAACAGGTCTACCTGTGTGAAAAGGGTACATGATTGAAATCCGACCGCAGTGTTGCCACCATTGTTCCTAAAAAAATCTTATAACAATGGCGGGTGATTCCGATCGCGTTCAGTAAGTAGATAATGTGATTGCTCCCTTAAAACAGGGTATTCCACCTTACATATTACTCTCAGAAAATGCTTCTCTTTGCAGATGGGAAATGGAAAAGTGGTAGGGGACGGAAGAAGACAGGAAAGAAGCACTTAAAAAAAACTTTCGTAAACTTTATTTTGTAAGGGCCATTCTAGTAACTTTAGACTTCGGCCTGTCACGTTCTAGATAATATCCACAGTCACAAAGATCCATAGCACAGCCAGGATTCGAACCCGGGTCCTTCGAGTCGCTAGCTTAGCGCCCTAAAGGAAGTTTAATGAGAGACAAGTAAGAATGATCGTGTACATTGCTGTTTGTTCCTAGAGCGATCAGAGTCACCCAGCTACAGATCGGAATCACCCGCCTTGGTCAGGTGGTTCAGAATTCAGATATTCCAACGTGGTATTATTTTCTAAACAACATTCGTCGTCTTCACCTGACAGCCATTTGTACCGGAAACGATCAGAATCACCCGCCTTTACTCTAATAATAAAACAAGCTATCGTTTATGACTCATCTTCCTATCACATATTGATAGATAATAGTTATAATATCCCAAGAATATTGGGATATTACATATATACCAGGAATATTGTAGGATATTCCAGAGGTATTTGTGGGATATTCTCAGTAGAATATACCTGTGTTGTATGTAAGAATCGCAGCAGAAATGGAAAAATAGTTTCAGGCCATTATTTCTTTTACGATAACATTACAAATACCACTGCTCATTAGGACCATGAGGTTATGAAAACACAAGTTCGTTCAACACAAGTCGTCAAGGTCTTGTCACATTGAAAAATATCGATATGGATCATATTGATAAGAGAAATTTGCTGACAATTGTGACACTGACCCCACCCCCACCTTCAAGAAGAAGAAGGAGAAAACAAAAATAAGTAGATTTTTTTGAAAAAAAATATGCGTATGAACACCATCACTGTCTTCTCCCCTTTCCGGTTCCTCGACTTTCATGTCACATTTGTGTTCCAAGTGGTAAATAAAAATGTAGGAAACATGTCGCCAACTTTATTTACTCGTAAAATCTATTTTTAGACAAAGATAAAAAAAAACAAGCCTTGTATTTAAAGATAGGAAATAGTGAAATGTTATGCATGTTTTCCTCAAAACTCAAAGAAAAGGAATTCTGTAGCATGTTGTGTTTATTTTCGAACTCTCCTTGCTCTGTGACATATTTTCTTCGCCTTTTCTTATTAGTACTCCCTCCCCCTTGGAGAGTCATCAAGGAAAGACGACCACATCAAGCCTTGATAATGATGGTTACGTAAAAAAAAAAAAAACACACACAACAAAAAAAAACTAAGCATAGCGTTTGCGTGGTCCATATTCTGAATGAAAAATTCATTGCTCAACTCTCTACACCTGTTTCATTTGATATCGCTCACGCAATATCTCCCCTTTCTCTCTCCCCTTTCTCTCTTCTGCTGCAGTGAGGGCTTCCATGAATTCAAGAAGTCCCTCCTCCGCCGTAGTACTCTTTAAAAGATACTCTAGGCTGTCGCCAATCATAACAAACGTCATTTTGCTCGGAAGACTTTGCTTTCGAAGTTTCTTTCGTTTGCATAAATAAACCAAAGCACAAGTAGTTTTGAAACAGGGGAGGAAAAAAATTGCCAGGTGGTAAACTTTTGAGAACCACGAGTCTTTTTTTATGTCGGGCACGGGAAGTAGTGGTATCCATACGACTTTTTATTCCATAGTTTTACTTAATTAATCGCTTTTATGATGTTTTTATGTTCAAGTTTTCTTAATTACGTGGTCCAGTGGCGACCTGGGTTTACCAAACAGAAAACAAAGAAACTTACCTAAAGGGCTGAGGTCAAAAGAAGCACACGGAAATTACCAACGGAATTCAGGGTTCTCTACTGCAGTGGTCTCCAACCTTTCCTATCAGCGGGTCGAATTGGCTAATCAAAAATAGGGCTAGGGGCGTGTTTAAAGGACTAACTCAAAAGTAATATAGTAACTTTTTTTGGCAGGTTGTATTAGGAGCAAGAAATCTAATAATTATCTCTAATATTTAAATTAAAAATAATGGCACTAAGGTTAGTAAAAAGTAATGAACAAATTACTTCTTATGTTACTCGGATCCAATGGAAAATATAGTCACTGAATTTTGGATTTGTTTCGGGACTTGGTTGGAGATCCCTGCTATATCGTATGAGAAAGCATGGCGTAATGTTTTATTTGTAAACTTCGTAACGATAAACTTGGGAAAATATTGATTGATACAATCCTCGTTTAAACATTAAAAAAAAAAAAAAAAAATCAGGTTCCACAATTTTAGCAGATTAAAAATGCTATCTTCCTGAAATTTGTTTGCTCATTGGCTTAGGCGGTAGTGCGTCTGACTACGAATCGGGCGACCCGGGTTCAAATCCCGGCCAGGACACTTTTCTCGCAGTGTTCCCATGCCTGGCGTTCTGACGTGCACTCAGCCTCCTATCAAATTGAGTACCAGAGTGTCCTTGGTACTCCTGGGCACATTGGGAAGGTAAAGGCGGTCGAGCGTGGGACTGACAACTCCACCTCACTTCATACCGTAGGTCAAGAAATATGTAGCGATACCTCCACATCCTCCATGCGCCGTTCACGGCGCGTGCGTATCGCACAGGGGATAGCTTTATCTTTTGCCTTTACCATATAACCTGTCTGTCTGCTGAAACAAGGAACGGTAGAGAAGAAAAATTAAGTTGACAATCACGACGAAATAAATCGCTATTTGATTCAAGACATTTCTGAAGGGTCCAGTCCTCAATATACCATGCTTATGCACAAAGATGCTTATGTAGTATGTGTTTATACAAATGTTCTTGACGCAGGCTGCTGTGACGTATAGAGATGGTCAAACGAATCCGGTATTGAATACCCCGATCTACCAAGATGCTGACTCGGGTTGTGGATATGTGGAGCTTGGAATTCGGATCCAATTGTGATATAGCAAAACTTATATTTCGCTCACAAGAATATTTTTTTTTTTTCATATTCTTTCAATGTTTGTTAACGAGAAGCACATTTGTTTTTAAAATGAACAAAACGGCAAGCCTAAAAAGACAAAAATCACATATGGGATGATCTACATAGATGTACCTCGGCGCTTCTCAGCTTTCTTGAAGCTTCAATATTGCCAAATGGACAGTGTGCAAACACCTGGTCCATGAAATGAAAGTCTGGGTACAGGCGGAAAGGCAGTCATAATCAACCTATTTGGTGCTTACTTCTGAGGTTAACATCAAAGCTTTCTAATGACGATTCTTGTGCACATTTCGTACTACGTAACAGCTGTCTCTATTGGCCTTATACAACTATACTTGGAGAATCATTGATATAAAAGAAATAACCATGAAAATCATCGCGGACTGCATTCGTCTTTTGACTTTGAAGTTTCACCTCGTGTTCACTGACAATGACTCAAAGGATGCTTAGAATACATTAACTCAAGACAATCGTTCTTCATCCTTTCGAAGATGATACTGCATAAGCAAGCCTTGTAGGCTCTTGACTTCTTTTTATTATTTCTTTTGAAAATAGGGAGGAAAAGGCATTAGTGTAGAGGACCAGTTTGCCCATTAGAACAAACTGAAGTCTGTGGGGTGTATATCCTGACTCCATGCAGGACTCTGACCTTCATCCAAACCAGGTTGACCCCTGTTCTTTGTCCTGACAGGGCCCCCGGTGCCTGTCATATTAAAGTAAACAACCAAGAGATGAATGTGATGGGGGCCCACATACTGAGTCACAGCGGCTGAGGAGGATGGTGAGCAAGAATTTTGGGCTTGTCTCTTCCACAGCTGTTGTACGTCTCTGCACTGCAGAGGGATGGAGGAGTGGAAGATGGGTGTAGCTACACCCCCAAGAGACCTTCCAGATAGAATTCTTTTGCTTCTGGACACGCAGAGCGAAAGGTTTTTCAAAATTAATTCTTTGGAACTTCATTAAATACTATGAGGAATCCTTTTCTATCTCCATATGACATGTCTGGGATGAACAATTTCTCAACATCCAGTTTACTATAGTATTGGTAGTAGACGTGGAAGGTGGGTGGTGTATGACGTCTGAACTTTCAATAAGTTTCTTTCAGTGTCCCCAAAGGGGAAAATAAGGGAATCTCTCTCTATCTTTCTTTCTCGTTCGTTTCTCTCCTTGCCTCTCCCTTTCTTTCCTTCTTCGTTTAATTTTTATTTTCTCTCTCTTGCTTTCTTTCTCTCCTTCTTTCTTCCTTTCTCCTTTCTTCTTCATGTCTTCTTTTTCTCCTTCTTTCTTTCTTTCGTACTTCCTTTTCTCCTTCCTTCTTACTTCCCTCCTTCTTTCTTTACTTTCTCTTTGTTTCTCGCCTTTTCTTTTTATTGCCTTTCTTTCTTTCCGACTTTTATCTTTCTTTCTCTCCTTTCTTCTTTGTCTCCTTCTTTCTTTCTTTCCTTCTTTCTTTTCTCCTTCTTTCTTACTTCCCTCCTTCTTTCTTTACCTCTTTGTTTCTCTCCTTCCTTCTTTGTTTCTCTCTTTTTCTTTTTTCTCACTTTCTTTCCAACATTTTTCTTTCTCTCCTCATTTTTATTTTTCTCCTCATTTTTATTTTTCTCTTTCCTTTATTTTATTCCTTCTTTCTTTCTTTTTCTCCTTCCTTTATTTTATTTCTTCTTTCTTTATTTCATTCCTACTTTCTTTCTTTTTCTCCTCTTTCGTGTCCTTTTTTTCGTTTCTCCTTCGTTCATTCTTTTTCTTTTTGTTTCTCTCATTTTTCTTTCCTGCTCTAATTTATTTATTTTCTATTTCTCCTTGCTTACTTCTCTTCCTTCTTTTTCTCTTTCTTTCTTTTTCTCATTCTTACTTTCTTTTTTCGCTATATATTTTTCTTTCATTGTCTCCCTGTCAGTCTTTCTTCCCATTTTTCTTTATTATTCTCTTCCATTTCTTCTTCCTTTCTGTCTATTTATCTACATCCATTAATTCATAACTTCCCATTTCTGTAGTTTTTCTTCAATAATTGTGTTCTTTAATAAGAATTTTTGTACGCAATTCTATCAGCAGCTTTTTTTTTTTAAAAAAAACTTATTTCATTAACTTGGTGTTTGTTGGGTTGCATCACCACAGGCGTCAAATCTCCACACAAATTTTCATTTCACTTTTTTTTTTTTAAGTTTTGCTATACTTTTAAACATGTTTAAATAGCTTAACATCCATCGTTTTGTATTTAATATATTACTTTTCTTTGTGTGTTTTCAGGTATGGTGAACATTTTGCTTTGACTGAGTCATTTGAAGTAGTCAAAAGCCAAATTTACGTAACAGGAAGTGACAAAAGAAGGTGTTAATGATGTCTATAGTGATGGTCCGGGGGGTGAGTATGTCAGAGAATCACAATCATCTGTTATTTAGCGATTGGCTAGCCATGGTTATAACAACACATGCCCGCACAGAATAGATTGTTGAATTGGTAATCGCTTCCACAGAAGATCCAGCAGCAGCAGACACCTTCTGGCTACTACTAATAAATCTGGGAGGGTTGAGGAGAGGCGTGTATGAGCAAATGAATTGGTAGGCTATTTTGTTCGCGCATCCGTGCGGAAGATAATTAATAACCTCTTGTTCATCAACCGTGATGATGACCACGTGTGCGTGGCATTGGTGGAAGAGGCGGGGGGGGGGTTAAAGGGGCTGTAGGCAGAAGAGCAAATGAAGAGGTATATGATCTCTTCTCATGATAAAGACCTCTCAGAGTATGCCCGTCAATCAGGTTTTGGGTAGATAGGGATGGATGCACTCTCACGCGTCTGTCTTTTGTTTTCTCCTCCATCCCCTCCCCACTGTTCCCTCGTGTGGGGGCATCCCATGACACGTGACTAAATGGTTTTTGCACTGATGCTCGGCCTGCCGATACAACTGGGTCCAATTTATGACTAAATTCTCATTCCTCCATCCCATAAAACGGTAAAATAATAATAATTATTATTTAACTGCAGGAAAATTGAATACTTCTGACTATGATGCTCAGCTTGTACTATTATTTAGTAAACACCAGTACATCTTCATGTTTCCAACGTAATCTTCCTTACTGTTTAGTTAAAACCACTGACCGTAAATTGATTTGAATCATTAGAACACTGAAAGAATCATTAAAACATTATATTACCTTCCTCACTGATAAAGATCCTGTGAGGTCCAGTTGTAAGACTTTATGAACTATCTTCGTTATATATTTTTGCAGCTTTCTTTCTTCCAATCAAATTACAATCACTTTATTAAATACATTTAACTTTCCTCCATTACTTAAAAAAAAAATCATAATGGTTCATCGTGTCCTGAGAACTTAATTTCACCTATTTCCCGACATCATACAATGAAATTATGCACAGCGACGTAAGTCGGGTGACAATACAATATTCCATTATCACTTTTATATATTTCTATATTTTAAAAGCATATATATATATATATATATATATATATATATATATATATTAGAAAGAACTTCTTTATTTATTTTAGGACTAGCCCACAACGATGTTGCGTTTGGTTGGTTGCAGAAAACGCTTTTGGGTGACAAAACGTCACCTCACAATATATATAATATAAGGAAAAAGTATCCGAACACCGAAATAACTTAGAAAAAAAAAATAATTAAAAACTTTTTTAAAACATACTT
>JAGDQP010000122.1:100380-137222 GCA_022664845.1 Lepisma saccharinum
GAGAGAGAGAGAGAGAGAGAGAGAGAGAGAGAGAGAGAGAGAGAGAGCTACTGGAAAACCAATCATTCTTGCCTGAGCGGAGAGGAGATATTTTTTTGTTACTGCTTCTCCATTTCTGCCGTTGATGTCACATCCGTTTTCCTCCATTCATCATGTCGGTTGCTGAGTGATGGATGGCTCCGAGGAGCACATGTGACGCCCGCTGATCCCACTAATGGCAAAATAAAGCGATTACCATCTGAGAGAAAAGTTGAAATTTGTGGAAGAATTGACTTTCCAGTTTTTCTCTTGTTCAATGTGAAAAGTGTGCTTGTGACGCGTGGCATAATTCAATTATTATGTCAAATACAATTGCTGCCACATCAACTTCTCGAAGAACAGAGAGGGGGGGGGGGGGGGAAGTTGACAACTTGATGGTTTTCCCTTTTCATCGCAACGATCTTAAAATGTTGAGATCAACTTTTCTGCTCTCGTCGTAAACTAGAAATTTTTAACACAGCTCAAACATCCAGATGTGATTGATAAATACATGTTTAGTGGTTGTAATTAGTGTGTTAACTTCGGCAATTACTCAGTCATTTGAATAGGCTTGAACCAGTAAACTTCTTTTCTTATTTTTAATTTATATTTGTGTGTGTATGTGTGTGAATGCTACAAAGAAATTTTCAGAAGGGAAACATGATTTTCTACTTCCTGGGTAAATGTATGAAATCGATCATTTAATTTGATTTATTGTCTTTAGGCGTCTAAGGCTCAGGCTGGGATAGGAGAGGGGAAAGGATGTGGGAAGGAGTCGGTCAAGACCTATGTTGAAGGTTCCATCCCGGTATTTACCTCGTGTGACTGAGGAAAAACCCTGGAAAACTTCAGTTAGGATGGTCGGCCGATGGGATTGGACCCACGGCCGCTTGGTACGAAATGGATCATTTTAGAATCCTTAAATGGATTTACCCCCTCGGATCGATATTGACTAACATGTGAACGGCCCTTTTAAGAGCCACATTACATCAAAGTTTATTGGCATAACGTAGAATGAATCAGAGTAAGACTCAAATGAAATATATAAATCATAATACACTGCACAGGAAAGAATGGGGTTAAATTGAATTTAATTGTGAGACCTGTATGCAACTTTGGCTCAGGCTGAATGAGTGATGATGGGTGAATTGGTGGAATAGAGAAACTCGAAGAAAACAGGAGAACCCCGAGAAAAGCCACGCACATGGTATTTGTCCACCACAAAGCCCAGATTACCGAGTCGAGATCGAATTGGGGACTCCCACGCACTAGAGGTAAGCGCTCTACCACTGAGCCACCGCGACCTAAAGTATAAATCAGCGTAAGACTCAAATAAAACAGACACAGTGCTAGGAGTTCGGATTCTGAGTTACTAGAGATCTTTCCAACGACACTTCAACAAACTTCGTAGCCCAAGTCGTTTCTGAGTTGAAAGTTGAGAACAGACAGACAGACAGACATACAGGTATAACAGTTGTATAAGGCTTCCTACTGAACGGAAGTTGAAGTTGAAAGATAGAGATGCATTGAAAAGGCTAAACTTTTCTCAAACAACCTGCCGCTAATTGTGTATATATAGAACATGCGAGATAATGGTGAATTATGATCCAGAGATTGGAAACACTGCCCCTAATGGTGTGTTGATAGCAGTAACGGCAGAACAAATCTTCCATTATACCTGTCTCCTTCTACTGGTATTCCCTGGAGGACAACAGCGTGTGATAAACGATTGCGCAATCTCCCCCTCCCCACATACACAACCGATATTAAATCCCACCAAACCCACAAAACTAAGAAGCTACAACGAAAAGCAACGTCGCTATAAACTTTTTTTTAGATACAGAAGTCAGACGAAGGAAGAAAGTATAAAGATGGAACGGTAAACAATTTGTGGTTGTGGTTTGATCCCACAGGAGATGGGGGAGAGTGTGAATGTTACATATAGCTTCTGCTTATTGGATGGCAGTCCCTTCAGAGCTATAACTTGTGGGGTGGTTTTATTAAAAACAGAGAGAGAGAAAAGAAGAACTCCACGTTTCAACGTTAAGTCGCAAATTTGTTGTAAACTTTGAGCGAAGATATTAACATTATAAGCAAGACTCGTGTTCTATGTATCTCGTGGAAAACTACAGCATGGACTATTACTCACGTGTGTTGTTATACTGGGATTTGCTGTGGTTCTTGCTAGTTCGTAATATATCATACGAATTGGACATTTACATGCAAGGGCACGCTGAGTGCGTGAGAAAACAAGAGTTTGGCAAGAGAATATGAAAAATAATGGATAAATGAGGAAACACAACTTTTATCGCATCTATGAGTGGCGCTGTACGTGTGTAACGTCAATGTTGAAAACATGAATCTGAAGTCAATGAAAAAAATAAATGTTTAAATATTGTAACACTTACCTCATGGACTGAAAAGATATCACTGAAGAGATTAATAAATGTTTTGGGTGTTGTATGGAGTAGAAACATGGACTCTACTAAAGAGTGAAGATATAAAACTGGAAACTTTTGAACTGTGAATATGGAGAAGAATAAAAAAAAAGGAGTTGTTTACAGAAGATAAGAAATTAAGAATTTTTGAAGCGAGTAGGCGAAAAAGGAACAATCCTGGAGACAATAAAGAAGAGAAAGAGAAGCTGGTTAGGACATAGACTGTTCAGAGGTTATACTCAGGGATACAAATGAAAGTATTCTTGAAGGAAAGAGAAAGAAGACAAATCCAGGTCTTTGACAATATTAAGGATGATAAATCTTATGTTGAGATAAAAGGGAAAGGACAAGATCGTGATGAGTGGAGAGGGCTTAGCTGCCCTTGAAGAACCTGCCGCTTTCGGGAGAACACTGATGATGATGATGATATTGATGAATATCATAGATAAAATAAACTCAGGTGAAATGCATGACTGATCAAAGTGTTGTTTAAAAACGAAATAAGGAGAGGAACAGGACATTTTGTACAACTGTATTAATATCTGTCATCTTGATTTTTATTTCTTGAAAAATCCATTTAAAATAAATAATAAACTAGCTTCACGAAAAACACTAATAATATTTTGTTCAAGTATTCAAGCTGTAAAAAACAACACACTGTCTGAATTATCAACACTTTGGAAGTCTGCGCGTTGGTAAGACAAGACCCCCTTCTTTTATCTGTGAAAAGAAGAAGGCCTTCCTTATCGTCCCACCCGACCTCTCACTTCCTGCGTCAAAAAGTGTGTTACTTAATTCTGACAAAATAAAACAGTAATTTTTATTTTTTGTATGAATTTACTTATGACCTCCAGGCATCTGAAACTCACTCAGGCGGGGATAGGGTGGGAAAAGAATATTAGAAGGTACCATCCCAGCATTTGCCTTGTATGACTGAAGAAAACCCGTCGAAAATTTATTTTCTCTAGTTTTTAGTTTACGTGGTATGAATGGAGATAGTTTATTTGTTTTGAAAAGTTAAACTTGGTCATTCTCAAGGCAGAAAGGCATAAGTGTACAATTTTCCAATATAACTTACGTCCTTTTGTCTTAAAAGGGACGAATTAATTTTTCCTTCCCTTTCTTTGTTTTGGTAAGTGTAGGCAGTCTAACGAGAAATGCTTGTCATAAGACAATATTTTAAACCAAAGCTGCGTAAAGGCTTTAAAATAAAATTGAAAAACAGTATTTCAATTCAACATTTACACATAATAAAATTGTTTCTCTCTCTATATATATACCGTAACATCGGTATGTGAGTGTCAAAGAAATTGAATTGTAGCTTTAAAAATGGAATTACGTCTCTATGACACCCAGATCTGTATGTTTACCGCCCACCCATCAAAAAAGCAAATTCTAGTAGTTTCCAAGACAGAATATATAATATTCCTGGGATATTGACTTCTTTCTCCAAACTCATCTGTCTCCAACAAGTGGGTTTATATATTTCTCCTTGTCTAGTTTTCCTCAAATATATTTTTCAAGGTACTTCAGTAGAACCATCATGGGAAGGTCCTTTACAAAATACACACACACTTAATATAAAAATCAGTGCACCAAATTATGACGTGACAGACATGAGAAATTATGACCTGACAGACATAGAAAATTATGATATGGCAATTGGCAAACATTAGAAATTATGAGCTGACAAACATTAGAAGTTATGACCTGATATACATTAGAAATTACGACGTGACACATTAGTTAGAAATTATGAAGTGACAGACGTTACAAATTATGACATGACAGACATTGGAAAATATGATACGATACATCTTACAAATCATGACCTGACAGATATGAGAAATTATGACGTAACAGACATTACAAATCATGACCTGATGTACATTAGAAATTATGACCTGACAGACGTTAGAAATTATGACGTGACGTGACAAACAGTTTTTTTTTTTTGTAGTCCGTTGAAACAACGATGGAGAGTAGGATAATGAATACTGACAGTGTAAAAGCAAACAAACAAAAAGGTCAAGGTTAAGGGTTGCCAATAGAAAGACGTTTAGGAAAAGAGCGTTGCACTTTTTATTGGAAGCAGAGGGAATAGAATAGAATAACCAAGGACTCAAGAACCAGTGTTACCAGGATTACCGATTTTTTCTGATGATTACAAATTTATTTTTGATTGGAACAATGAAAGTCACAGCCTATTTTTCTCTATTTTAAATAAGATTTTGAGATATAGCTTCCAAACAAATATCCATTTCACATGTAAATTACATTTAAATGCAACGAAAACTGTAGGGGATGGTTCCACAAACAGGCCAACTCACCAAATCACCATGTTTTCAACTGCAGTCATTTTTATAAAACAAAATTAGTAAAATGAACAGCAGCGTCTATATAATTCACATCCAAAGGTCTCTCTCTCACTGTCCCCTGCATTAGTTGATTGAAATGTTAAGAACGACTTAAACGAACAGGTGAGCTTCTAAGAGTTGGACCTACAGCTGTTGATAATGGGAACTCCGAACCATTCCGGCCAATGGCTACCTACGAGATTTGAACCTGTGACTACGCGCACAAAAAGTGACCGTGCTAACCACTCGATCAACCTTCTCCTGTTGCTTCAATCGATTATATAGTACTAGAACTACTGCAATTATAGTTTATACAAAGAACTACTGCAATTATTATTATTATTAGTAGTAGTAGTAGTAGTATTATGTTCAGATGATTACAGTTAATGCCTGTTGTCCAATAGTTACGAATTTGAATTTTATTTAAGGCCGACGTTTAGCTCAAGCCGAATGGATGATGATCGGAGAATTGCTGGAATGAAGAAAGTGGGAGGAAACGGGAGAACCCTTAGGAAAACCTACACACATGGTATTTTTCCACCACAAAGCCCACATGGCACGACCCAGGATCGAACCGGAGATCCCAAGCACCAGAAATGAGCGCTTCAATGGTTATGACTTATGAGACATGGTACATTTCTTATGTATAAATGCCGAGACATTTTACTGTATGCATTTGCGTTAAAAGTATCAATTTTAATTTATTCATAAGCTTTTATAGATATGGCGAAAATATTTCAATCAGTTTAATGAAATATCTATACATTTTAAGTTTATAGACTCCTACAGATGTTTTCGTATCTGAACCTCGCAACATTTTCAATGACAGAAGATATTGTTTGCTTTCACTAAGGTTATTGTAGGTTACACATTACAATACACACATACACATACACACACACACACACACACACAGAGAGAGAGAGAGAGAGAGAGAGAGAGAGAGCAAAAATAATTTGCATTGTTGACGAGACGTTTTCCTTCCATCAGTCAGAATCATTTTGTGCCAAGATTATTCTCTGGACTGGATTGGACTAGACTGGCCGGCCGGTCTTTACGTGGGCATTGTGAAACAGGCCTCTATATCAGACGGTTGATGTATTCCACGCTTTAGTTGGCCGCTGTCAGGTGCCGACAAAGAAAAGATGAAGGCGTTTTCAATCGACCCCTTGGCAGGCAGAGAGCTCTTGACTAGAAAATAGGGAACGGGCGAGAGAGAGAGATAGACTTTTTTCTGCTAAGTCACTTACTTGACTCTTAATCAAAATAAACAAGATGCAAAAAGCTTTTTTCTTCTTCCTTTGCTTATTTTGGCAGGAGGCACTTGTATTCTGTGTGCCCTTCTCACCCCCCCCCCCCATGTTTCAAGTCTGGTTTCTGTTTTTTATCCCCTAAAATCATTGAATTGTATTCCTTTTTTTTTCAGTGTAGGTGGAAAATTGCCACATTTTTTTTACTGTCGATAATAAAAACCCTGTCGGAATGTTTATTTTTATTTATCTTCTAAACAAAATAATCGAAGGATCTGTGTTGTTGGTTTTTTTAAAACCCGATTCAATAAATACTACAAAAGCGTCACAAGGTCGATTTACGTCCACCCACGTATTTTTTCTAGGTCCCGTTACACATTTTCTTTCCCTTTTATCATCGTCTGGCTTTATTCTTAACCTTTTGTGCACAGATTGACAGACTCGGAAGTTTTAATGTGTCCCATCCCACCAAGAAACCAATTTTAAACTATTTTGGCATGATTTCATACAACTCATGTCAGATTGGACCGAACCGCCGTAGCTCAGTGGTAGAGCGTTGGCATAGCATTCGGGAGGTCGTGGACTCGATCCCAGCAGCCGACCTTCCTGATTGAGTTTTTTTTCCAGGGATTTTCCTCAGTCATACCAGGCAAATGCTGGGATGGCACCTTCAACATAGACCCTGGCCGACACCTTCCCTAATCCTTTTCCCCTCTCCTATCCCGGCCTGAGCCTTAGATGCCTAAAGGCCATAATTAAAATTCAAATTCAAATTGAAATTGGCGTCAGATTGGGCACGAAATCATACTATCAATATCAACTTCTGCTTACTCTACACAAGTCTCACAGAATTTATGGCGCCCGAACAGGGACAGTTAGCCGAAAAGCAGGATGATTTGAAGCTTAAATATGATTCGATTCAGGAAATCAAAGTCAACAATCTTGAGGTCTCTACCTCCCCGCTGTGCGCTATACACTTATCAAAGCGTTAATCGCATTATTATTCAGAACTGGCCTGAGCTATAACTGCTAAAGCCAGTGAAATTTTAAAATATCGGATACAAATTATCGAGATAGCGATTAATTGCATGTCATTCCCAATTAGGAATTAATCCAATACGGAGAATTGCTAATTGGATAATTACCTGACTAATCGAATTAATTCGGATACTGCATAATCGAACAATTCCTCGAGAAACGAATCAGTAAACAATGGTGATTATGTGTTTTCTGACCGAAGGCAAGTTCTGACCAGAGCAGACTCCATAAGCAAAGTTAACCGATGATGGTTTACTTTTCATTAGATGATGACATCCTAAGGACGGGACGTACAGTTTAACGTTGGCTCCAAACCAGTTGTGTCCCTACCGGGAATCGAACCGGGAGTCCCTTGATTACAAGGCAACGAGCGTTCCCACTCACGCATAGTGCCAAATATTTGTAAGCAGTGGTAGATCCACCCCCGCCAAGAAGAATTCCAAATCTAAAGTTGCTGGTTTAATTGAAAACCAGAGAGGTAGGGACACCCTATGGAGAAACCTCCCGAATTCTGGAGGGAGTATTGATACAAATTCAGAGTTTTAAAGCCGCCAAATTCTCCTTATTGTTTTTCATCATATGCGTAAACCCAAATATTTAAATAAACTAATGTTAGATCAGGAGATTTGGTTTTGATTTTGATTCATTGGGTATCCATTTTTCGGGTTCTTTTCAGTCGAATACTCCTTTGTACGAATATCCGGGTACCTATTTGATGTACCATATTCCGGATATTTAGTTAATGGGTTGTGGATAGAAATATCAAGATAAATGAATAAGCCGAAGCTTTATTAGTTCCAATTTCAACGTACGTTTTTGGACAAAATACTCTACACCAAAAATCTTAAGGTTAGTGTAAACCAATGATATATAAAGGATCCATCAAATGTATATTTATCTCTACAATGCTACTCCTGCAAATTCAAGCCTAGATAGTTCAAATTTTCAGAGGAGAAAGCTCATAATTATTTCAAGAGTTCTTTCCTTGTTGATCTTTTATAGTAGTGCCAATATGTCTCGACATCTGATCTTCCTTTTGACGCGCTGCTGTCGTTTGAAAGAATTTCGCACACTCTTGCCACCCGTGGAGCTATGTTGCCACACTTCACATGAACTTTGCCTTCAGTCGTGTGAGAGACTTGAAAAACAAACTGTGTTACACACCCCTCAATATTTTCCTTGTTGTGTCCTGCTGAGTGGAGCTTGAGACAGAGGAAAATCTTATTCTCGCCCTGTGCATTTCGTACTTTCAATAACAATACAGGTAAAACATTAAAAGGCGAAAAACATGATTGTTAATTAAATCCCAATTCGAAATTCCAGAATTCCAACATCCCGGAATGTCGGAAAGTGGGAATTCTGAAATGACGGAATTTCCGAATGTCGATTATCATCACCAAATGATAAAATTTTAAAGTTTGAATTTTATTTATGGTCTTTAGGCATCTAAAGCTCAGCTCAGACCGGGATAGGGGAGGGGGAAAGGATTCGGGAAGGTGTTGGCCAAGGCCTATGTTGAAGATGCCACACCGGCATTTGCCTGGTGTGACTGAGGGAATACCCTGGAAAATCTCAGTCAGGATGGTTGGCCGCTGGGGTCGAACCCACGACCTCCCGAATGCTACGCCAACCAAATGATAGATAAGACCACCATCGTCAACAGACAGTACAAGACATGTTATTTTGAGTACAATTAACACTCGCTGGCTAAGGTGTAAAACAGTGTAAAAAATTCTTACGACGAACGCCTGAGCCTGAGGTGCCTAAATAAAGGCCATAAATAAAATTAAAATTCTTGTGTTAAAATTTTATTTCGGAAAGTCAGTATTCCGAATCTGAATTTCAATTTAAGATCTGTAGCATAAAAGCTTTAGGGAACTTTTGCAGAGACCGGATGGAGTATGATGGGATGATTGGTGGAATGAAGAAAGTAGGAGGAAACGGAAGAATCCCTAGAAAACCCATGCGCACGGTGTTTGTCCACCACAAAACTCACATGGCAAGAAAAGGAATCGAACCGACGACCCCAAGCGCAAAAGGTGAGCGCTTTACCATTGAGTCATTGACTTTCCGGAATTCTTAACACCCGTAGTAGACACTAACTTTCCAGAAGAAGCAGCTACTCTCTCCGTTGCTCATTCTATGGGAACATCCAGTGGCCTGAACTTTTCTCACGTCACAAAACTTTATCACTTCGCTCATTATTTTTCTTCCCTCACTGCGTACCACAACATTCTCTTTTTCAGTCATCCTTATTTCAATTGAACCTCTTGTTAAATTTGGCAATAGCGTTGCACATTCAAGACTCCCTCAGTTATCGCCCCGCTGAACCCTTATTGGCTCAACGGGTGGGTGTGAGTTTTAGTTTGCATTTTTGACACAGCTCAAGACATCTTGGCAGCACTATAGTTCACTGCTGAAGGAGCGTCATTGTTATAGGATATTCACAACAACAATTAAGCTATTTCAACAATGAACAAAAAAGAAACAAATCAGGGCAGAAAGAACTCTGGAAATGATTCTGAACTTTCTTATCTGAAAGTTTGAATTCTCTAGGCTTGAATTTGTAGGAGCAGCATTGCAATTTCGTGCAACGAGAATACATGAATGCTGCCATCTAGTGTTAGAGATGGTTGCTTTACACTTACCTTAAAAGGGAAATCCACAAACTATGGTCCTGCATAAATTTTAAAGAATAATAATGATAAAAAGCAAACGGCATCCAAAAATAACGGTGTAGCTATAAAATTGTACTTGTAAATTACTGATGTTAATTTTACTTCCGTGCATTTGAGACTTGGAAGGTAAAATAGAAAAAAAAAAAGCTGTTCTGATGAGTCAATTATGTTGGCGTGTAATAAATGAGTTTACAAGAAACTAACCAACGAGATGGTGGTGTTGGCCCGTGTGAGCATTGGAAATGAAATGCTTTGGCGCGTGCAACGTGCAGAGGTAAGATAGTAGGTATGTCAGAAGTTAACCAACTCTCTCCCTCTCCCCCCTCCCCTCTCTCACGGTAATGTTTTTAGTTTTCGGGCTGAGTGCCATTTTGCTAAGCACTTGATTCCTGAAATAGGACCAGGGTTAACCACACCAAGGTCCACCCACCATCTTCCTATGTTGGTGACTCTTTTCAAGACGTTAAATAAGGACCCATTTGTATGTACTTATAGACTCGTAAGAAACATATTCGTCCGAGATAACCCAACATGTATATTGATCTGAATAACTTTTGCTAAGAATTAACACTAATTTTATGTATTGTCAGTTCAATGGGGTTCTGTTCTCGTACGATCCGAATCAACTCCCTTTATCTTGGATGTGGATCCAAATTTTAAGATATCGGATTCGAATCCTGAATCTTGATCCAAAGTTTTTATGCAAAGTCTTGATCCAGGTCTTGTGGACTGGATTGAGGTCTTGAAACTGGATCGAAAGTTCTTAATCGTGGAGCTGGATCCAAAGCTTCAGATCTCAAATTTGGGATTGGAAATTGGAATACTGAATTTCGATACAGCTTTAAATTGGATCTTGAATTTGGATTCAAAGTCTTGAACCGTATTGGTATCCTGAATTTGAATCCAATTTTTCGTTCTCATAGCTAGATCCAAACATTAGATCTCGGATTTTGATTACGATCTTGAATTTGGATTCAGAGTTTTGGACTGAACTGGGATCTTGAACTTGGATGAAAAGTGTTGGACTGGATTGGAATTATGAATTTAGATCCAAAATTGGTCCAAAGTTTTGAATCTTGGAGCTAGATTTAGAACTTAGAACCAGTTACGAAGCTTTAGATATCATAATTGGAATCTTCAATCTGGAGTTTTGGATTTTTGGACTTTGGAGCTATAGATAGAAGCTTTGGATCACATATTCACCGGAGTGATGCTATCAGATTTGAAGTTTTCCACTGTTGTTTTACAAATGTGTTTTATCACTAGCAGTCTAAATGACGTAAATATCCCAAATAAATTTGATAAACATGTAAAATCGCCAGAAAAGTTTCAATTATTGTACTAATAAGCATTTTGTATGAACTTATTTGCGACGAATTTCTCGGAACTAACGGCTTAGAAATCTTTTGTAGAAGATTCCTAACTATTTATTTTTATTGGAATTTTTGACATTTGCATAATAGGAACACAAGTTGGCATGTGTCATGGTAAGTTGTCTTTCAAAATATGGTGTAGTCAGGAAGTCTTAATGAATCCCTTAGAGATATTTAACGACTCAAGCAGTACATAACTGCTATTCTTATGATTTTTATTTTAACATTCCTTGTTCTATCCCTCCATCTGTTTTTATTTCTTCTAATTCTTTTCTTTATGTTGACATTTTCTTTAAAAAGATTTCTTCTTCTGCACAAGTGAGACGAAAGCGTTCGTCGTTCATCGCTTGAAACAAAACGAGTGTAACCCGGTCTGTCAGTGCAGCCATTTGGCGCAGACATGGAATGTGCTGTTGGAGTGTCTCCAGGTGCTGATTATAGACGGAGATAGATGACGTAGGAGGGAAACGAAAAAGAGCATTTGCTGGACCAGGTATTGAGCTGTTTATCGGTGAAATGTGTTGTCCCCTCACTTCTATGAAGAAGAGAAGGAAAATGGAACAGTTGAAAAAATGTGACAGGAAAAAAAAAGAAAAGCACAGATTGAGTTTAGACAAGTAAATCAGGCATTTAACACTTCAGACACGACTCGGATAGAGAAGGTATTTGAACTAAAGTCCCATCCAGCCTCCTCTTATCCACATCCTCAACGTCAGCCATTACTCGATATGATTAGTTATTATAGGTGTCACCAGTAGATTTCGCTCGTTGACTTTTAATCAAGGGTTCAGTATCCCGTGGGGACATAATTGGCTTCAAGTCTACACTAGACGAATCATGGTATAGACCTAGGAGAAACCCTGACATCTGTCTTTCTCTTTCCATCCTTAGGAAAGTGCACCAAAGGAGCGCCATTCTTCATACATGTGACGGCCACAAATATATTAAAAGAACTGTATAGGTCCTTTCCTCAAGAATGTTGATTTCTTTATCCAACAGAAGCACTAGTAAACCACTATGGGCACTATCGGTTCACCGTGTCCATGCTGCTTTCAATCATAAAACACTTCCTCGCAGAATACTCATCATTAGTGATAAATTATATTGTACAGTACATTTATAGTATATTTCTTAGGGGACAGTGCTTGTTTGGCTCTATCAAAGGACTAGAAATAGTGAAACATGGTATTAACTGCATCAGGGGGCATAGAAGTAGAGAAACATGGCATTAACTTCATCGGGTGACATAGAAATAGTGAAACATGGTATTACTGCATTAGTAGGCAAAGAAATAGTGAGACTGCTAATTAACTGCATCAGGGGGTGTAGAAATAGTGAAACATGGTATTAACTGCATCAGGGGACATAGAAATATTGAAACATGGCATTAACTGCATCAGGGGACATAGAAATAGTGAAACATGGTGTTAACTGCATCAGGGGACATTAACTGCATTAGAGGGCATAAAAATAGTGAGGCTGCTAATTAACTGCATCAGGGGGTATAGAAATAGTAGGGCAGGGAATTAACTGCATCAGGGGACATAGATATAGTGAGCAGAGCATTAACTACAGTAAGAAACCCTGCCTTATTAATTTTTATCTTTTAGATTTATTGTGTACAAATAAAAGATTAAATCAAGATTACACGAAAACCTTAATCCAAGATTGGGTTACTCGAACTTCACCATACAATTTTAAACTAGAGTGTAGTAATGATGAAAATTGACGAAGATAATAGGTTAATATAGAAGATAATTTAAAGTGTAGTGAAAACTGAAGACGATATTGGGTTAAGCAGATTATAATTAACAAGATCATTTTAAAGCAGAGTATAGTGATGATGAAAACTGTGGATGAAAATGGGCTAGGGCAGATTATAATTAAGAAAATAATGGCAGATGGTAATGACGAACAAAGCAGAGGATGATAATGTATAAAGATTCTAGTGCTGAATTAAAGTATTGCGATTGAAGTAAATGTTGATGATGGTGATTAACCGTGCTGTTCTCAAGTAATTGAAAAGTACAGTGATTTTATTTTGTAAAAAACTTAATCGTGGATCTGTACTCGTTCTAAATGGATTTTTTTGTAACGTTGATATTTCCTTCCCACTCTTTTTAATCCTTCCCTTTTATGTTTTTTTTTTCAATTTTGTCTTTTTCTTTTGGCACAAGACCATTACACCTCCAACTTGAACACTTTGTCGCACGTTGTTGGTGATGAAGACAGCAGCGGTTCTTCAGTGTATGTATATAGTCTCCCTTAACAAGATTCGATATCACGAGCCAGCTGAAACTCTGTAGTTCAGTTTCTGACATCCTTTTGTTCGTCTTTCTTTTCTTTTTCTGCCTTTATGATGTTTCTTTCTTTTTATTTCCTCACTAACTTGTGCTTTTTTAGTGTGGCCGTGTTTATTTCTTTTAGGTTGGCTATGGTGGACTTGTGCCAACGGAGCCAGCAGGAAGTTTTATCTAGATTGTATATGCAACTCTGTGATGTTCAGTGCCATCTATTGAGAAAGAAGTTAAGCTGGTATTAAACTGCTAAAAATGTTATGTCTACTTTGGTATAGGCCTATAGTAAATGATGTAGGTGAAGTTTTTGCTAGAAACAAAATAACCTGAAATGCTGATACGTTCAAAGATAAAAGTGAAAGAGCAGATTGGAGAAAGTTGAAAGCTTGTTGTACGAACCTATCAGCATTTTTATATTACTCTGTAAAAAAGTAAAACCTTTTGTTCTCATTTCTATGAAAATTGTGTTTTCTGTACAAGAAATGTAGTTAACCGTTTCACTTTTCCTTCCTTTTAGCCAGGCCACGCCCTTCTTCCTTTAACTTTTCCTGTCTGTTTTCTGGCCACGCCATTCCGCCTTTCATTTTCCAGTCCACGCTCCTCTCCTCCTTTTATTCAGGCCACGCCATTCTCTCTTTCGGTTTTTTTAAGGCTACGCCCTTCTTCCTTTCACATTCCAGGCCATACCTTTCACTTTTCCATTCCACGCCCTTCTTCCTTACATCTTTCTTTTCTTATTCAGGCCACGCCCTTTTACTTTCACTTTCCTTTCTCTTTTCCAGGACATGCTCTTTTTCTTCCTTTCACTTTATATCCTCCCGCTTTTTCCTCTTCGCCCCGCCTTTTGTTACCTTTCACTTTTCGCATTGGTTCTTCTGCTGTGCTCTTGAATCGGCCATCCCAGCTGGCAGTAGTAGATGGCAGAAGTGTGGAAAAAGCCACTGAAATAGTGAGGGAACGTTGCGTATTTTTTGTGAGCAATTTCTTATAACTTTGATTCAGTGATTAAAAGTTCTAAGACTACATTCCATATATATGTGTAGATCACTCTACGAATATATAAATGTTAGGTATTATTATCGCATATGTTGGGGATATTTCAGATAACTATTCTTTGTATATTTGACAATGTTTTATCCTTTTGAGTTATCAATCATCTCCAGGGCTATATCGAAAAATTCAATTTACAATATCGTTTGAATATTTCAAGTAGGGGTAGAAGGAACCGATAACTGAACGAACCGGTTCTAAGGGAACAGGGTACCCTGTTCCATGAACCGGGTCCGAATACTCGGTTCTAATATTGTCCGCAACCGGATCCGTTTTGAGGGAAATGGGTCAGTTTGAAGAACCGGATACGCGGTTCCAAGAACTTGATCCGGATACTCGGTTCCATTAATATTCAGGATCCGAGTAATAGAAAGTACTGATCCGTTTCAATGTTTTCATTCCTAATTTCAAACGAATCATATTGTGGTCTGTGCGACTCAAAGATTGAGAGTCACACAAAGAGCAATGGAGAGGTGCATGCTAGGAATAACCAGGAGGGACAGGAAGAGAAATGAATGGATTCGCGCACAAACAAAGGTAGAGGATGTAATCAAGACTGCGAAGAAGATGAAGTGGAGATGGGCCGGTCACATAGCTAGACGAACAGATGGAAGGTGGACGACAAATGTACTACAGTGGATTCCTAGAGAAAAGAAACGACCGAGACGACGTCTAAATGTAAGATGGGTAGATGAAATCAAACGTTTTTCAGGAGCTACATGGATGAGGATATCAGCAGACCGAGATATGTGGAAAGAAAAGGGGGAGGCCTTCATCCAGCAGTGGATAGAAAACGGCTGAATATGATGATATATATATATAAAGAAAAGTCAAGTTTGAAATTAGCAGAACCTTTTAAAATTGCAATGGCTACACGTTGAAAACTTATTAAAAACAGTTCACTTGCAAAAACAACTAAATCGTATGATATAACAGGTTTTGCAAGTGGACGACTCCTATGATATCCATAAATCAAATTTCAATTTAGCGTCTTGTTTATGATAGTAACCCAACTTACTGTACAATATTGTACGTATAAAGGTAAAGCTATCCCCTGTGCGATGCGCACACGCCGTGAACGGCGCATGGGGGATTTGGAGTTAGCGCTCCACATTTTCTTGGCCTACGGTACGAAGTGAGGTGGGGTGGTCAGTCCCACGCTCGACCGCCTTTACCTTCCCAAGGTGCCCACGAGTACCAAGGACACTCTGGTACTCAATTTGATAGGAGACTGAGTGGACCTCAGAGCGCCAGGCATGGGAACACTGTGAGAAAAGTCTCCAGTGTCCTGGATGGGATTTGAACCCGGGCCGCCTGATTCGTAGTCAGACGCGCTACCGGCTTAACATTAGTTCCTCATCTTAATATAACTTATCAAAGAGATTCTAACTCAGCTCCTCCATCAACTGGCACCATTTTCAAAATTATCCAAGTTAAGAGTACTATAAATCAAAGTTGAAAATATATATCAATACTCAAAAAAGCCAAGGTTTATAGAGAGAGTAAAGTAAAGTCTTCACTTTCCAATCTATCAGTCTGCTGCATCTTGTGGACAAACCACATTATTCTTCATCAGTGAACGAACTGTATTTTGTTTTTTTTTCTTCTCCGGCAAACAAGAGCTATAACTAATTCCAATATTTTGATACACCAAAAACCATAGCATATTTTCGTTCCAATATTATTAGAAATTTGAGCATTTCGAATATTGAAATCTTCATCAAACTTCAAATTTTAGTATAGCCTACACGGTTGCACATCATAGGCAACGATCTTTGCTATTAGTTTTCTTATGTGCTAATAACGTGAAGACTCAGGCAGATTCAGAAAATGAATAGTGTAGGTGCATGACGAATAACACTGCAGACAATAAAGAAGAGAAAAAGAGACTGATTAGGACAGTATTAACGAAGATAAAACGTATGCTGAGAGATTCCGGTTAATGGAAAGGGCGTTTATATACCTTGATGGACTTGCCACGTTCAGTAGAACATTACTCATCATATTTGATTCGTCCTCAACGTTCTGGAACATTCTACGCACTGTAATATCTGCTATGTGTATGCCCCACCGACCCCTTCTGTCTAAGCGTAATGGTACCCAGTAAATAAGACGATCCACTTTGCTACTATTGGTAGCGTGGAAGCCTTGCCGGTCTTGTTAGGATCAACAAACATAAAGGCGGTGCTGAAGTTATAATCCCAGCAGGCTTTCATAAATTCCAAGAAGGGGCCATGTCAAGTTTAATGGTAAATGCTTTAATACATTCATATTCTTTTAAGGCACTATTTTGAGACCTGATCAGTACTTACAAGTTCCTTTTTGGTGCCCACTGCCTTGAGGATATTGAAGACCTTTGAAAGGTGTTCTTTGGTGTTCACGCGTCACTACGCCCACTATCACCGGGGTTATTTGGTTACCATTGACTAGGCCGTTTCTTTGGTTGTGCCCTTTGAGTACCAGTCCGCCCCTTGTTGGTTCTTTCTGTATTTTCATTTATGCATTGTGAGAGAGAAAAAAGAATAGTAGGGTATATGACATTCATTGTTTGATTGGCTTCTCATTTTGCATCAGAGTAGAAAAGGGCTATGATAGATTGTTCATCATACATGTTTGGAAATTCCATATTGCAGCATCCAACAGGAGAAGCGCACACTCACATAACCTCTTCGAATTGTGTTGAAGCTAGAAAAAAGATCCCTGATGAGCGGGAGTTTCTTCACCTGGGTCTCTGTCACCAAAAGCAACAGAGCTCGTCGACCTTGGTGTCGACTGCGGGGGTTCTGAAAATTCCTCATATGTGTGTGTGTGTGTGTCCTTCTACGTCCCCGTGTCCCTTTGTACATCACCCCCTGTTCAAACAACTAATGACATGAACAAATACTTCAATGTTTATACAGCGGTCGAAGAAACCAGACATCAGCCTAAAACATACACATATGTAAGGTTGTATATGTATATATACATACACACACACATTGTATATATATATTTATACAAAAACATTAGGGACAGACACGTACAGACATAAACAGAAGAAGAAAGTGTCAGGCCATTATACAAACAACGTTGTACTAGCCTGGTCCTGACAACTTTCAAGAAAAAAAAAGTAAAGAAAAATAAAACAGTAAAAGAGAATATAGGAAAAGCCAAAAGTGCAACGCTTAGTAAATCACCGAAGTATGACATGGTTTTTCTTTAATGGCACTTGTCGCAGTTAACAGAAGCAATACGCGTCAAGAAAAACTTTTTCGTGATTTCTCTACCACCTCCTTCAGTTCTGGTTTGACTAGTTTGAAAACAGCATGCAGGATCCTGTTACTTCATAGGATTCCCTCCCGCCTTTTCTGGCTCAGACTTCACTAAACATGTCCAATATTTTCACACTGTACAAGCTATCGGAATAATGGCTGAGGACAAAAAAATAATAATAAAAATCATAAATCACTACGGGAAGGAAGAATGTGCATGATTTTCGAATGAAAGCATAAACAGAATTGCAAGTTTCTTGTAGCAGACGTTTTGGCATTGCATGTATTATTCAAACATTTTGTGAGTTCTTGACGTCTGACCGAATTGCTATAAACGGAGTGTGAATTGACTGGCACTGTACGTCTTGGCACTGTACGATTCGAATCGTTCGTGGCTCCAAAGGGTGTTAGGAGTGTATTATCTCCACAGTATTTTATTCCAGATTATAAGTGATATGTGTGCCAAATTTGGTTGAATATATAATTCACAGCCATATTCAATCCACTACTGGATGAGGAATCTCCCGGAGGGAGGAGGTGGTCTACTGCTCCCACGCTGACCAGACGTGTTGGGAGAGGAGAGCCGAAGCTCTCAACTGTGATCGCTACCTCTTTATTCAGGTAGCACCCCAATTGGCCTCACGACACTGGGTGGACGCCGCACAGGCAACACCATCTATATATATAATGTACAAATGTTTATATATTTAAATAGATTACACCAATTTTCACCTTTTTTATATTTCCTCTTGTTAGATTTTTATACCCTTAATTAGGCTTCTCCAGTTTTTGCTGTTTTTATGTATGACTGCAAAGCAACGGGAAAGTATTACTTACTACTATTCATATTTTCAAAGTCACTATTGTCTCTAGAACCCTGAAATTCAGTACAGTTATTGCAAATTGCATGCTTGTTTTAGAAATTATGCCCAAAATGACATCAAATAGGTCGTAATGTATGAAAAATATACATAAAGTAGTCATATTGGAGTTGTGGAAATCGAGGATGACTATTATGGGTACACTTTTTCACACGCTAATATTTTTTTAATATCATTTTTGATATTGTGGTGAAAAGTGTTGAACTTAGATTAACACATGCAATTTCTGAAATTACAATATTCTGTGCGACAGACCTAAAACGAGTCACCGTGTTGTTTTAGACTGGGTCTGTGCTTGAGCCCCGGCCTGACCCAGTGACCCGAAACGCAAAATAGAGTTTTTAATTAATTCCTTGCGTTTGAACAGTATTTCTTTCAGGGCTAACCGGTACTCTAGAGCACAAAAAAATAAGACGCCGAAAATGTGCAGTACGATATGTAGTTCCCTGACCGGGTCATTCAGGTCACGGATGTACGAGTCAGACCAGGTCACTGACTCAGCGAAAGTGAGTCGGTTTCAGCTCTGCGGTGCAATTATTGATAGGTAAGGTGAATAAAGACAGGGAAAATAACTGGAAAGGTGTATTTGGAACTAAATACGTAACATTATTTGTCAATTCACACACTACAATGTATGAATTAATAAACAATATGTAGGATTGTAGAGTAAGGTATTATCCGTCCAGACTTAAGAGTATACTATTGTTCTTATGGCAACAGCGATGCCGGTTTGACTGTTAAATAAAAAGGAAACAGCTCGCTGCAGCCGTTCTCTCATTTCGGGTTGATATAGACGACGAGCGGCAATGCTCCAGTCGCTGTTACTTTTCACCGTCAAGTTTTTCAAATGAAACTATCGTTATATTAGATAATTAAAAATATGTAAATGAAGAAAGGAATTAGGAAATTAATTTTCGTACCGATGTTAAATATAAAACATTTACAGGGGGATCATTAAAGATGAATAACAGTAAAGGAATTTCATGTGCGTCGGGGGGAAGTACGATAAGTAAAACTGCAGCTGTTGCCCATAAGCTACAACAGTATAAACGAAACCCTGGATCGGTAATAGATATGTTTCGCTTTTAGGATAATCTTCCCTTCAGTTAAAGCGATCTACATACGAGAAACACACTATGTTTATATGTTTTCTGCTTTTGTGTTTTGAGTTCTTGTGTGCGTTGTTTGAAAATGGCGTTATGTTACTGGTCCGGAGTTCAAAGGCAGTGAGAGAGGAAAAAAACAACTAGTAATTGAAACGAAGCGTTTTATGACGCGTAACGCAATAAACTTGATAACTCTACCAATAACACAAATCACTTTTAAAAAAAATAAATCATTTATTGTAATGTGCAGCAGCGGAGAAGTACTTATAGGAAGGATGGGATCTATCAACGATAAAAGAAGTGACAAAAATGTGTTCATTAGGTGTACATCTTGCATTGTCTTCAGTGAGTGTCCTCGTTATTCTGTTATCAAAACAAAAGCGCATCGTAAATGGCATTCTAACATGACGCGCTCTACATTGTTTTGTCGTGGTTGCGAACTCAAAACAGCGAAGAAGACAAAAGATATTTATACAGAAACCTCGTCATGTCTAATTAGCCTTTGTGCATGTTGTTGGTATGACTGTAAACGCAGCAGAGAACATCTCAAAGTGGAAGACGATGATGGTGCCTTTTCCCGTGAAAAAGCCACTATCAATGTTATCATCAACAAACAAACGAGCAATAAGTGGAGGTTGCCACGTATCTTAGTCAAACTAATCGAAAAGAAACTGAGATAAAGTACACTGATGTTTATCGAAAATGGTCAACGCGAAACTTTTCAAAGTCCATAAAGTTGATAAGTCTGAAAACAGCCGGGCCGGGATTTCAAGGAAATCGCAGACTTTAGCGTTGCGCACCCTCTAATTATCCGAGGATCATAAATGATAGCTCGTTGGAAAGCTTATAGAACGCAGATTCCAACGAAGGTATCTTTGGTGCCATTCGTGTCTAATTTGTTGAATAAGAAGACGAAAAACGTAAAAAAAAAAAAAACTTATTTTTGGGGGGGAGACATGGTATACTGGCAACACTGTCATTTACGGTACACATACAAAAAACTCGCTAACGCATAGCCTACACATTTACGTATAACATACACAAAAATCAGGGATGTTGGTGCATTGCTAAGTGCGAAAAAATTGAATGTTGGAAGTTGTTCTATGAACACGCTGTAGGACGAATTTCAAAGGAGAAAAGTGTGAGTTCCCAGCCTTTCCCCTTCCCCCTCCAGTAATTATTCGAGTGTCATAAACGATGCCTAGTTGGAACTTTTCAAACACAGATTCCAACGAGGTGCCTTTGTCTAGCAAATTTAGGTTATATCGTGTGCGATACTTCAAGTCAGGTAACGATACGGGAGATCAGATAACTAAATAAAAAAAAAAAAGCGACGATGGTTTCTCACTTTTCGGTTCATACAAAAAAAAAACAGATTTCCATTGTGGTTAATAACAAGAAATATTCGCATTTGTAAGAATTCACAAGAAACAATCTTGGTCCCTCAGTTTTGGCTGCAATAATACGATTTACATGGAGCGCTATGTGCCAAAACGGACTAAGTCAATTTTTTATGTAAAGTTGGGTTGTGTCGTATTTTTTTAATAAGAATTAGTGTTTTTATCATCCCAAAGCATGTAAGTGAGTAGCTTTTATTAGTCCAAGGTCCAAAGGACACAATTATTGTGAAAACAGGCCAGATATCATTCTTTGCTTACAACTGTAATTCTAAATTCATGTAGTACTGTAGAAAATTCAAAATGTAGTTAGTCCTTTTTGGCAAGGGAGGGATCATTCATTAATTACATAGGTCAACAGGGTTTTCCTTATTCTATTTTTCACGATGAATTTAGATATGTATGTGAACATTTTTCACCACGTATTGTTTTTCTGTTATTTTGTCAAGGAAGGATGTCCGTGTTTGGGGTCAAAATTTTCGAGTTTTAAAAGGTAACATTTTTAGAATCTACGGTCTTTGAAAGTATCTTTACTGCAAGTTTCATGTTCCTACGACATCAGGATCCCTTCGAAAAATACAAATTATTGTATCCTTCCGTTGTATTTTCAGGCTTAATATACCAAGTTTATCTTGCATTTTTGACGTTCATTCCACTTTGATAATTCCACTTTTTCTGTAATGATGTAGCAAATATGTTTTTGCTCTGTCGTTCCGAAAAGAACACACTCATTACTTTGCTTACTGTTGTTCACTACTCTGCGATCACAGTTCATTGTTTTCAGGTATTAATCTGTGTTAGTAAGCTGCGCGCCAGAGTTGTATGGAAGCAGCCAGCCAAATAAGCACGTGGAAATAGTGGTAGCAGTAATTATTTTTTTTAAATGAGAAGATGTAAAGAGTGTTTTTTTTTAAAAAAAAACGAACGTTCCATGGCAATAGATATACAAGCTTGGCAACTGATAATGAATGACCCAAAGGTAAACAGGCTGCGTGGCTAATTTCTGTGGAATGTGAGTGCTGGTAATAGTGCTTCAAAGCCGAAGATATGTGTTTCAGCTACTGACCTCCCAATAAATCCCAATGAAAGTTTCAGTGCACTGATATGGCAACGATGCCCCAAAAAACTACGTTTGCAGTTTCAAAAGTCGTACAAATTGCAGTGCATGATACTGTTCTTATGTTTCAATAGTGGCTATGAAGCAAGAATTAGTGTTCTCGAAAAGATGGGAATTTCAAGCGGTGAATATACCTCCGAGCTACTGAAAGACATGGACAGATAGCGAATAGCAAAATCTGAGTTAGCAATCCTGAAGCTTACCAAGGAATCAAGAATGAAGAAAATAAGGTGTACGAAGGATGAAGAAGACCGAGCCGAAGACGAACAATATGGTTATGGTGCTTTCTGAATGTTGTGATCTGTCTTTATTCATGAAAATTCATTGTGAATTTTCACGCTTTAATTTCTCGAAAGTACATGTTTGGACATACACCATTTTCTCAGAAACTATTAACAATGAAGTAACAAAAGTTCGCAGAAATCTTACTTATATGTATGTACCTGTATTTACTGAACGAGAATCATAGAGTATTGTTCCTCTATTTTTTGTGTTACCCTTTAGTGTATATATAAAACTACATTATTAAAATTACTCAACTTAAAAAAAAAATGAATATTGACTTTGTATGTAACCTAAAAATATTAACCGTAGTTCAGTAGCATTTCCAGCAAGTGTAAAGCGCGAAGTATAAAAATAATTAAAAAAAAAAAAATCTCTTCAATAGTGTCCAAGAAAAAGGTACAAACGCATTTAGAGCTGTGCAAAAAAAAATATGAGCCCCACACCATATGCGTAAAAGGCAAGGTAAAGGAGAAAAAATTAACACAAACGTGCTGAATACATCTCTCGACCAAAAATGGCAAATTTCTCGTAAGTGGCAAAAACACGGAAATCCCTCCCCATCATGTATCAAGCTGCAGTGTAGGCAAAACAATAGATTAAAATGGACGTATCTAAAAATAAAAATAATAATAAAAATGCAATAGTTTTGACAATTGGCAGTATGACACAGTTCCATTTACTGAGTAATATACTGAATTTACGACCTTGGTGCTCTACCGCTCGCTGCGCCACGTTAAAAAAAAGAAAAGATAAAGCTTCTCATCAAAAAAGCTTTACATTACAGATCGCCAAACATTCTGCGTCTGAAATACGACTCAATATAAAAAAGTGTATAATTTCGGAACTATCTAAGATATTGCTTTCAAACTTTCAGTGTTTTTAACACATACCTGAAGGTATATATATTTATAGCTATGATCAGTTATAAAGCCTTTATATGTGAACGCACGCCATTACAACGTAGAAGTATGGAACAGAGAAAAAGTAAAAGTTATCATAACAAAAAAATCTTACGTGGTGGATGCTTTTCTAGCTCATATTTGAAATCAGCACCCCAAATTTAGTGAAAAAAAAAGTTATTGTTATCCATATTATCGACTAAAAGATAAAATTTGTTGCCCTGTGTTTTAGTAAACGTTCTGAGTTCGAGAATAATTTTTAATCCAATCTCAAATTCAAATCCGTTTTTATATTAATCGGGTCAGAAATTTAAGATTCCACCTACCGGGCTCGATGACATCCGCATTCCTTTACCGGGATATTTTTAAATCCGAACGTGGTACTTCCGGAATTCAAATCTGGAGTTTTACAAATCCGGATTGATGGGGCTCATTTATTGTCAGTTGGGAATCGTTCTCATCAGCCCGTTGATTTATGCAACAACCTCCAATGACGAACGATGTGTGGGTGCATTCAAACAAGTATTTTTTTTTTTCGATTTGAGATGAATTGGAGTGCAAGGACTTCTGAAAGTTTAAATTGGGATTTCTTTTACCGTAATCGAAACTGAGGAAGTTTCGATCCAAAACCGATATTCTGAGAAAGAAGCCTACTATTGACGTAGGATCCGAACCACGCGTGAGTTTGAATCAGTTTTGTTAGGTTTATATCGATTTTTCACCGTAAAATTTTTAAGTTGGTGCTGGAGAATTTGGGGGATGACACCCCATTGAGGGGTGGAGGAGAAACCTTGATAATATGACTGGAGATTTCAATGCAGTCACTTTCCGGGTTTATGTAACGATTTTCCATAAATCTGTCGAAAAAAAAAAGTTTATCAAGGAGCGTTACAAACGAATTTCTGTCTTCAAATGGATTCCAAACTCACCTTGGCAATGAAACTATGCTGTGCTTTGTTGAAAGCAATGGTGTGTTCTACAAAAATTGCTTGAATAATTCTGTTAATTGTTTTGATTACGGCGATTCCCTTAGCACTTTTTAAAGCAAGGATTTTATCATACTTTTGGTAGCGCTTTCGTTCTTTTTGCCTTCCGGAATTAGCAAGTTGATCGTTGCAGTAATAAACGTTCGCCATTGGAATCTATTCGAGACAATATCAAACCAGTTTCCATCACAAACATCTACCTCTCGAAGATGCCTTCTGATATTGTCATCCCAACGACCTCTTTCCCGCAGGCTTACCAATCACGATGGAATATAATCTTCACTCTAGTTCACAATCGTCACACTTAATTTACTCAAATACGACCAGAGATCTAACATATTATTTAGTTGAAGATATTTTGAATTTATTTTAATACTTTTAGGCATCTATAGGACTCAGACCGGGATAGATAGGGTAAGGGAAAGGATGAGGGAAGGAGTCGGCCAGGGCCTTGTTTGAAGGAAACATCTCGGCGTTTGCCTGGTCTGGCTGAGGAAAAACTCTTGTAAAACCTTAATCGGACTGGTCAGCCGCTTAGATTGAACCCACGACCTCCCGAATGCTTAGCCAACACTGTATCACTGGGTTACTGCTGCTTGGTAATTGGGAGATATTGAAGAAAGGAAAAAGAAACAAAAGCAATCCATTCTTTATATTATTTATGGTAGACTATTAAATTGAATTTATTTACGGTCTTTAGGAAATTTTGGCTCAGGCCAACATTCATAAACGTTACTGTAAGCCATATTTTTTGCAGTACGAGGGTGGGTTAAAAGTTTCCTGTGTTATTTTTATTTATTTATTTTTTATTTTATTTTTCAACATAATCTCCATCAAGTCTAATACATTTTTCATAACGGTGCTATAATGCAGTTATACCATTTTTATAGTACTACTTGTCAAGCCCCTCAAAATACGTATTTATAGCATTGATGACTTGCTCGTTGCTCACAAATCTTTTACCTCCGAGACATGTTTTGAGGTTAGGAAACATATAATAGCCGCTGGGGACTAAATCTGGTAAATCTGGTGGATGGCGGAGCAATTCGAACTTCAGTACGTTGATTTTAGCCATTGCAATGACTTTCGAATGAGTGGGTGCATTGTCATGGTGAAACAAGATCTTTTTCTTCGCCAAATGAGGTCGTTTTACCTTCACTTCTTCACTCAAACGAATTAATAACTCTGCGTAGTATTCTCCATTGATGGCTCTACCCTTCTCAAGGTAATCAATGAAGAGAATACCTTTCGATATCCCCCCAAAAAACAGTCGCCATAACCTTATTCGCTGATAAAACTGTTTTTGCCTTCTTTGGGGTTGGTTGACCTGCTCCAGTCCATTGTTTTGACTGTTGTTTACTTTCAGGAGTGTAATGGTGGAACCCAAGTTTCATCAACAGTTATATATCGACGAAAAAAAATCGCTGGGATTTCGCTTGTATAGTGCCATATTCTCGGTCGAAACAGTCTTCCTGTGCAATTTTTGATCGATAGTTAGCAAGCGCGGCACCCACCTAACACAGAGCTTCTCCATGCACAAATGGTGTTATAAAATATTGCGTACACGTCAGTTGACATCCCAGTAGTCTCAGCTGTCTCGCTCACTTTCAGTCTGCGGTCCGCTACCACGATTTTATGAATTTTCTCGGATCATTTCGGCAGTTGTCACCTCAGCGTGGTTCGTCATCAGTGTTCGTGCGACCTTTCTTAAATTCAGAAACGCACTGTTTGATCGTTGAATATGATGGAGAAGAGTCCTTGAGTGTTGAATCCATTTCTTCTTTCATTTGAAGTGATGTTAAGCCTTTCAAATAGAATTATTTGATGACCGCATGCTTCTCCAATTTTTCCATTTCCACGTAAGCAACCGAGGCGTCTTCTTCGAAACGCTGTCTTCTTCTTCATAGGCTGTCGAACATCTACTAACAGAGCAATCGATCTGAAAGTTATTATACAAACTATTCAGGGATAGTACTGTAGAATACGAGTAAAAAATTAGACCTACTGGCACCATCTTTGAGTCAGACTGGAAATTTTTCACCCTACCCTCGTATATACTTATGCTCGTATATCTGGGCTGGTAAATATATTTGTTAGTTTGCTACACTGCTAGAATGTTAGTACTGATTCGAACAGTAGACTATAGGTCGTCATTCAAGTTGAGGGAACTTTCATTATCGAATTTTTTCTTCCCCTTTTCGCCCCCCTCTCATACGAGTTGTTGAGAAATGACTGAAGCATGAGGAAATGGCGAAAACTCGGTTCCACCACTAAAAAAAACCGACCGTTGGTTGGATTCACATTCGATCAATTTCTTCTACGTTCCTTGAGTTCGTGTCCTCCTTTCTTTTTAATGTCCTTCGACGAGACGGAACAAGCAAAGGCGCTTCAAAAGCACTTTTTGGTGTGATGGATACCGCCATAATTCCATCTCATTGCAATTCATCTTAGGTTGTCAGTCGATGATCAAAGGGAAAAAGTATTATAGAATAAGAAACAGAAAAAAAAAAGTCAACACACGATATTTTTATGTATTCCTTTGAAGTATGTTTCTTTTTCCTTCCATACATATATTTTTCCTGTCTCTTTTTATTCTCTAAAAATAAAAAAAATTAAAAAACTCAAAAGTTTAGCGTCCTTTTCTCCTATGTCATTTATTTTTAAATAATAAAATTTTATTACCTTTTATTTTTCTATTTTTCTTTGAAACTTCAGAGAAAACGGTCACAATTTTACGAGGAAATGCTATATTAAATAAGACGCAAGTTTAACAGAAACGGTTTAAACATTGATCTACTTTTAATGGAGAGAGCTTCGGTTCGATTTCCGGTGTCGGCCGTCTTGACTGAGGTTTACCTTGATTTCCCGTAGTCATACCAGGGAAATGTTGGAATAGTATCTTGAATAAGGTCAGGGTCTATTCCTTCTACAATCCTTCTTCCTCTTATTGTTATTGTTGTCAGATATATTCAATGTAAAATAGCTGAAAATCGTTAAATAATTACATAATTAAATTAGGACTCTTCTAAAAGTTGGACTAAATAGGACCACTCAGCGGCCGTGGTCTAGTAGCTACGATCGCGGGCTTCGGGTCGATATTGGAAAAGGATGATGGCTCCTGTCCAGCTATTAGCCATCTTGACTAAGGTTTTCCAAATTGGTTTTACCAGCCAAATGCCGAGGTCTTCGCCTCTACCTTCTCAATCCATATTTTCGTACGAGTGCTTACCGAGGAACGTCATCCCTTAAACTTCAGACGGGCTTCGTCTCTGAACCATAAATTTAAGTAAAATAGAAATAAATAGGGAACTTAATCTCGATTTCTTCTTTTCTGGATAACTCGAGTATTCGATTTTTTTTAAAACGAACTGAAAAAACAACAACTCCTCGATAAATTCCTGAACCTTTCAAGTGTAAGTGATTCATCATTTGATTCGCGATAAAAATATCCTGATCTGAGTCGTTTCCTAAAACCAAGGAAATAAGTAAGAAACTGCTTGAGCTAACAAGGATAGTGACATCTCTTTACAAAGCCATAGAACAGGACGACGGAATCCGATGCACTAACCACGCGCTTTCCAATCAACGTGTCTCTGAGTAAATGCGGCTGATTCAGGCTAATGCCGGGATGAAATCTTTAAACTAGCCGTGACCAACTTCCTTTCCGCATCCTCTTTCTTACCTTATCAGAGACTAAGCCGAAGGTGCCTAAAAGTCATAAATCTAATTCATTTAATCTGCTAATGTAGTGTGTTATTGTATTAGTAATTTGTTTTGCTGTAGTGCCTCAGTAGAGAAAATAGTTCTATTTTAAAACAAACAAAAAGAAAACAAGTAATTTATAAAAGAAAGCATAAGAGCTTTCCCGGCTGAGAATTTAGTAGTTAAAGAAACTCTCATATGCCAAATACTTCTTTTTCCTTCCTTCTCAAGCCACTTGATACGAAAGGAGATAAGTGGTTTAGAGTATAGAGGGCGGAGGGGAAAGAGTTCATTATCGCCTTTTGCAAGCCTCAACAGCCTCCTAAAATGATGTTGGGATGTCTCGGATATTTAGTGTTTCGAGAGGAAAAATGGCGCCATTTGTCACAGCGGAAGTGTCGACCCGGAAGTCATCTGAGGAAGCTAAATCACTCGGGATATATAAGTGTGTGTGTGTGTGAGAGAGAGAGAGAGAGAGAGAGACAGAGAGAGAGAAAGAGACAGGGGAATCTATCTCTCTGTTTATCTCCTGTTTCCTTCATTTCTATTCTTTTGTGTATAGTTTTTTTCTTGGAACGGCAGAGATGAAATACTGAAAATGGAAGATTATATTATTTCAAACGCACATGCTTCAACTGTATTAACCTTTTTTAATGACGATGACTGTGGCAGCCTGAAACTGATTGTAATTCTGCGCATGATAATCCGTTCAACATATAATCTCTATTTATTGTATGTGTGTTTCGGTAGGAAGACAATGGAAGTAACATATTTTTTTTATTTTTTTTTTAATATTAAGTCCTGTACAACGCAACTTTTACTGAGGTCGTGTAGATAATAATGAGAAAATTTATTGGAATGGAGAAACTGGGATGAAACGAGAGAACCTCAACAAAAAACCCGCACACAGATTTGTCGGCCACAAACCTCACATGGCTTGAGCTCGGATCGAAGCGACGACCCCAAGCATCAGAAGTGAGACCTATACCACTGAGCCACCGCGGTCCTACACAATTCTTTGTAATTGGAAACGGTCTGAGTATTCTTATGTGTCTCAAATTTATCACGATTTAAGGTTAGTTTAAAGGAAATATCTGTAAAGGCAGCACTTATGCTTTTTTTTTCTTTCGTTGCAGAAAATTACAATGCTGCTCCTACAATTGCAGAGCTTCATTATTATAGATTTTGATCTTCACAACAACAATCAAGCAATTTTAACAATGAACCATAGAACACTTGAAATTATTATGAACTTTCTTCTCTAAAAGTTAGAACTCTCTAGGCTTGAATTTGTAGGAGCAGCATAGTAATTTTGTACAACGATAAAAAATTAGAGACCCAGTGCTGCCATATATCGTTGCTTTCAACTAACCTAAAGAGGGCTCCTCGCTCCAGCCCTCCTATTTATAACATTTTTCAAAATATTTCAAAAACTAACAGTACGATCAAAAATGTAAGTTGATAGCGCACTAGAACGTACAAATTACTATGAAATACAGTGGACAGCGATCTCGAGATCTTGTCCGTTGATGAGTGATACGTTTTCAAAGATTATGACGTCATTATTTAATTGACGTCTCAGCACTCATCAATCAACAAGATTGCGAGGTCGCTGTCCATTATATTTCATAGTAATTTGTACGTTCTAGTGCGCTATGAACTTACATTTTTGATAGTACTCTTAGTTTTTTAAATAATTTGAAAAATGTTAAACATGGGGGTTTGGAGTGAGGAGCCCACTTAATGTCGTAATGTTCTTCTATAGGACTGTACTGTCCTTTGGTTTATTGTATTATTATTGTAGGTAGAACAAATTGGTACTCGGAATTGTGTTTTCTCCCAGGACCAGTTTACTATAAAATTATTTACAAGTGCTATACAAGTTAATAAAATAAGTGTCCCGAACCCGGGACTATGGCGAGCTTATAGAAACTTTGGCCGTCTTCTTCTTTGGTGATCAATCCTCAGAGAAGCAGGTTGAATCCTGCACCAGTTCCGTTGCGATCTGAGTGCCAAGGAAGCGTTCCGTCTCCGTTGCGAGTCGAGAGCAAGAAGTTTGGAGAGAGGTGACCACCCAGGCGACGAGTGATACTGGTAGCCTAGGCGCTCCGATATTTATAGGTCTTTTTGGGTGTGGTCCTCTGGTAAGTCCCTCCTTCGGTTGTACTGGCTCCATCTGGCAGCGACACTAACTCCATCTACGGCTGTTGCTTGAACTGTTGTTGTCGTCTGCTTCTATGATGGCTTATGTCACATATTTGTTTAGGTTGCTCGTAGTACACACATTTGTAGGTGAAGGTGGGTTTACAATAGTTTTTGTTCTATTCTGTCTCTAATTTGGACGTTTTACTTTCTCTGAAACTAATTTTAGTCTTTGATTTTTTCTAATTTCAGGTAAGATACTGTCAAGCAGCTGTTGGATTTCGGGTTTCAGTGGCGTAAGCAGAGGTAGTAGCGAACAGAAACACCAGGTATGATAACCAATAGGAATCCTTAAACGATGAAGTACTTTGGCAACTACGTGATCCATGGTTGGTTCTAATGTAAGTTCAGTGGTAAATCCTCGAAGTCATTAACATCAGTGTTCTGACAAATGCGACAGGTCTTTCAATTCAAGCTAAGCCTTCTCTATGAATCCCGATGTTACACTTTTCTTTTTATCTCAACATACAATTTATCTTCCTTAATACTGTCAGGGAGTTGAATTATTATTATTATTCTTTTACAAGCATCTTTTACATTACTTGTGTAAACAGATTTATATAACAATTTACTTTTGCCATGCAATCTAATTAAATTCCTGAAATAAACTCATTTTCTGGTGAAACACAACATATTATATTAATAAACAAATTGTTTATACATTAGACTTACTTCAGTTCTTCATTAAATGAAGATATTTCATTAAACAAATTTTCCTATAAAAACAACGCTGTCATCTATTTCTTTTTGTGTAAACAATTTAACAAAGCGTGAAAAATCTGATTGCCAATACTATAATATAATAATGGCGTCACCGTCAAGGAATATAATTGAATAACTTTACTTACAGGTTGCTTACTATCTGAAATTCATATGCCATGTCACTGGCCTTGATCTCTTTTTCACATTTCATACCCTTGCTTCAATTACGTGAAATTGGTTACCTCTTCTACTTATATTTTCTTCCAATCTTGATACTTAATGTGGTTCGATAAACTTAAAAATTAAAATAAAAACTTGCGAATGCTGCAGAATTTTTCTGATTATGTATACCCTTAGAACTTCTGTCTTTACAATTACAATGCATGCGTACTTTTTTTTTAAGGTTTTGACATAATATTTAATTAAATAACACAAGTGAAATTTTTAAGAATTTTGTTTTTAAAAACCAATCTTCATATGAAACCAAATGATTGTAGAAACAATCGAATCTTACGAATCATGGAACACAACTGATTCGTTTCCTACTGATAATTCCATGTGTCTTTTCGTTGGGACATGGGTGACATTGACTAAATGACCTATTCTTGAAACGACAAATGGCAAAATGATAGTTTTGTGGAAAGGAAAAAAAAAACACATCATTTTCCAGTGGGATGCGTATGCAGGAAGAACAGAGAGGGAACAAAACTATTTAGCAGCATCCGTCTAAATTTCCCCAGAGAGAGATTTATGTCACACGACCTATCCACCGTGCAGTGCACCCTCTTTCTATCTCTACGGACCGTACACATTGTGCTGACTGAAAACTGTGTAAATTCCCCCCTCTCAAAAAAAAAAAAACCACTTTGCAAAGTCTGCCTGCATCACCTTCTACTCTTATTGAAATCTGTAGTTTGGTGGAGGAACTCTTGGAAGTAATGGAAGCAATTTTATGCAAAGCGATCTCTGAAAGTGAACTCACAGGAGTTTCCAGGGTGGCTGGCAGTGTGCTTGTGCATCGAAAGTTGGGTTTGTTCGCAGGTTTTTTTTTTCAAACGGTAGAAGTGTCATCTCTGTAAAACAAACTTTTTCCACCTCTCCTCCTTCCAGTTAGTACCAGATGTTAGTGATGAATGTCGCTAGCATGTCTGTCTCTGCTCTCTCGGCAGAAAGAGGGGAAAATTGTTATTAGTCAGTGTGTGTGTGTGTGTGTGTGAGAGAGAGAGAGAGAGAGAGAGAATCTCTTTTAAACTTAGCAAAGCAATATACGTAGTAAAGATTGTTTTCTAGACTCATCCTCCGCAAATTTCATTTTACTAAATCAACACACAACTTCCTACTCACCTGTGAGCAAAAAGAAAAGAAAAGAGAGAGAGAGAGAAGAAAAGAAAGAATGAGAGGAAAAAAGAAAGAGAAGAAAGAGTAAGAGGCAGAAGGAAGAAAGAAAGAGAGAGAGAAAGTATGAAGAAAAGTAGAGAAGGAATTGGAAAGAAAGAAAGAGGAAGAGAAAGCAGGAACAAAGAAGGGAAAAGAAGAACGAAAGAGAGAGAAGAAAGATAGAAACAGGGAGAGAGAGAGAAGAAGAAAGAGGAGATAGAGGAACCTAAGATAAGGGAGAGAGAAGAAAGAAAGAGAGGAAGGGAGAGAAGAACGGAAGAAAATGAGAGAGAATTAAAAACCATAGAGGGAAGAAAAAGAGAGAGAAGGAAGAAAGAAAAGATGGAAAGAAGGAATGAAAGCTAATGAAGAAGGAAGGAAGAAAGAAAGAAAGAAAAAGTGTTCGGCAGTCTGAAGTCAATTGTGCAATTCGGACCGGAATGCCATATTTTGAAATTCCGATACAGAAATTTGCCTTCCGATTCCATAATTCAGAATTTTACACTGAAGATTAATCGATAATATTCACATATTATGCTTTTGTCAATCTCCTTCATGTTTATTGTGTGTGTGAAGTTGTGGGCGTGTGCGTGTGTTTATGTGTATGCACGTGTGTGTTCTCAAACTATAGGCCATATGATGATAAGGTCTATTTTCATGAGTTTTTACTGATGCATCCTCTGTCAAAGAAAATTAATACAAACTGAAAGAAAGTCTCTGCCAATGCTACACTATTACTAGGGACCGGATATTAAGGTGCAAAAATGTGGTAGGAAAAAGGGAATAAAAGGTGCTGATAAATCATTCAAAAAGGTGCAAAGAAGGATATCTTTTTTAAGTGCTATAGTATAGAGTTACATGAACATTCTTTATTCAAAACCAGCAGATATTGTTAAAATCTTGGCCTCTCCTCGATTTCTGAACTTCCACTGCAAAATTACATGTTCCCCCGGTGCAATTTCAAACATTTTGGTACCGTCGTGTTTGTCTCGTCACATACTATAAGAATCAAGCCAAAAAGAATTGCTTCCCTCCAACCCATTTTTACCTTAATTGCAAAAATTGTTTTATTTAATCTCATAAATCTGTACAACTGCTGCAAGTTTACGCAACTTTTCCTTCTTTATCTTTGGCATGCTATGCTTTTATTGAGAAGAATAATTTCTGGTTCAGATTGCTACAGAACCAAGCAAAGGTAAAGACTTCAAACTCCAAAGTGCGAATGAAGAGCTCGATTTCTTTTTCAGAACATTCTTTCTACACGAAACCTCGACGGCATGCGCAACAATGGTACTAGGAATAAACAGCCTTTTTTTCTTCTATCGCGGAGTTTTGGAAGACGAAAGGAAATTATAGCTCTTTGTCGTACATTCAGAACATTATTTATTGACTGTTCGCACCGTTATTATTGCCATTGTGTCGCCTAAGATTGCGTCTAAATTTATGGAATAATTATGTGTAAACCAGATTGAAAATGAAATATATTGTTCTGTACAATTTTTTAAAAAAAGAAAAGAAAAAGGGACAATAAAGGTGCTGAAGGTTAAAAGAAGTAAAAAAAGGGGAAATTTTATTAATCTAGCAAAAAAGGTGCAACACAGTGCGTTTATTTCAGTCAGTTTTATGCCCGGAAATACATATTTTGAACTTTGGTTGTTTATAAGCTACATTTTTAGAAAAGGTGCTGCACCTTAAAATCCGCTCTCTAACTATTACAAATAAAACGTTTTCAAATTACACTACGGACTTTAAGAGAAAATATATTGTGCCCTAAAAATCATTCAGTACTACCTGTTCAGATCTTTTCTTAGTTTCCTGGAGGAAAATAAGGAAACGACCATATTTGCTTGTTTCCCATTCCTTTCAATGGAATTAACGCTTCTCTAAGCCGCACAATGTGACGTCATACTCACTACCTCCAGGCCTGTATTCCGATAGCCTCGGTCGATTACATCCCTTAGTATTTAGTCTTTGCGCAGTGATTTTTTTATTGTTCTTCATATCCACATATGGACGGCTTCTACTTTTCTTTCTTCACTCATGAAGTCCATGTTTTGTATCCATATAGCACAATAATATTCCATATAACACATTTGATCAATCTTTTTAGTCAACTCTTCTGATATAAATAGAGCTGCAGTTATTGGCGAAAGGAGTAGAGAGATCTTCCCTCTATGATCAAATGGAAAAGCCGTGAAAAAGGACAAGGAACTGCTTTTCACTTATTCACATCTTCCTCATTGTTAAGAAGATTTTTAGACATTATTATTGTGCCGTCTGTCACTAGTGAGACCTGGAGAGGTCTTTCCTTTATAAGGCACCGTCCAACAACAGGTAGAAACTACCACTGGTCTTGGATTTTAAGTGTCTTATAGCAAGAAGCATTACCAAACAAGATTCTCTGTTTGCAACATACATACAAGTGACCTCTTGGTATAAAATTCTTTTCCGTTCGGCTTTGGTCTTCGGGGGGAGAAAAAAGGCGAACGATGACCTCTACTGTAGATTCATGAACATAAATAAACGTCACTCAATGGAACTTTTGCTTTGTCCTCAGCTGTTTGTAAGTGAACAGCTGTTCGTTTGATAAATTATCTTTAGAATAGTCAACCAAACTTTTTTTTAAAATTCTTTTTTGGTGATTTTTTTCTTTTGACAGATTTACAGACACATTATCACTAAAAACCACTAATCTCTGCTGTTAATTTGTACATCTCGAAGTTTAAAACTTTGTACTATAGTGTTGGAACATATTCAACAAGTTGATGGTATGGTCATTAGTTAAAATAAACACAATACTGGTAGGAAATGAAAGATAAAATTATGAAGTTGTTTGCAAGATATTTTTTAAAAAGTTTGTTTTAACGGTTTGTAGTTTTCTTTTACTTTAAAATCTCATTTTTTTAAATTTATTTTTTGCTTTACTTAGAGATTGATAAAGGATTATCAATCACTAAAGAAATATTATGTTGCATTGGGACAAATAGAATAAGGACACTAGTGGATTGCCATCTGTTGTCAAAAGAGACAATAATAATAATAATCTCATCATATCATCCATCTTCTCCAGTAACTGAAGGACGTTGTAGATCCCATTGCTACAGAACTCTGAATCGATATAACCTCTTCACATAAAATTGTCATTTCCAAAGCTCTGCCCAGGATTAAAGCTGGAGAGGCATACATGAAAATCGTATGGGGCAATGTCCTGTGAATATGATGGATGGTAGAGAATTTCCAAACCAAACACTGCTGCTGCTGGTGGTGACTGTCCAGAAGCTGCTGCTCGTAACTGTTGGTGAACTTCCTGTAATTCTGTAAAAGAAACGCTGAGAGGCGCCACAGGCGCATCGTCTTTCAACACTAAAAAAATACTGGATACTACTTATTTTATATCTACCTACTATTTACGTCTTTATACAAGTTTTGAAAACGTTTATGTTTATCTTTTCGGAACCGATTTCAGCTCATGGTTCACCACATGTTGGACATCATCTATGATTCTGTATCTTCTTGCTGTCTTAACTTCTTTTTGAGTTTGCGAGAAGAAGAGAAAAAGCTAGGTTTGGGAGCCAAATCTGGAAAATATGGATAAAGATGTTCATTACTGGAAACATTTTGTTATTACTTGATGTTAACTGGAGAGTGTGGAGGTGCATTGTCTTGCAACAGCAAACAACTATTGGAGTTGAATATTTCACGTCACATCTGACAAATTTCGATCACACGTCTTCAACACATTCTTGTGGAACTATTTCGTGACGTAAGTCACACATGGATAATGCCGTCACTCGTGATTTTTCTACAGCTATTTTTAAACTTCATTCATTAATCAGTATGCCATTCTGAACTCTGACGTCAAAAAGTTTTAATATTTTTTTTTTACCTCCAAACTTTGATTTTTTTTTTCATTTTCAATTTTGCTTATAACATGCACACAACTAGTGTTACATTATTGTGTTTTTGTTACCATTTACCACCTGCTGACTGGACTAATTTTAACATATATTCTTTGAAAAGAGTGCGCGCGCACAAGCGGATTTACCCATCTAATAGTTTGTTCCTTTAGACAGTACTAAATCTAGAGTATCGTAATTTTATTGTCACATCGTGTATAATTTCATTTAATCTTCGCTTGTGTACTTTTATTCTTTATTTGCAAAGTAGAAGTATGGAATGCGCCCCACCCTTAAAGAAAAGAAGAAGAAAATTCTCCTTACTAATATCATAGACCTCATAAAAGATAGACTTAGCATGCTTCACCATTTCTGTCTGCGCTGAAACTAATGGGTTTTTGTACAGGAGCACGTGATTTTGAATTCATCCGCCAGGTAGCTCTTCCATAGATCTCATATTGTATTCTATTACGAGGTCAATGTCAGAGCTACTTAGCGGATGAATTCAAAATCACGTGCTCCTGTACAAAAACCCATTAGTT
>JAGDQP010000122.1:137322-151878 GCA_022664845.1 Lepisma saccharinum
GCGGATGAATTCAAAATCACGTGCTCCTGTACAAAAACCCATTAGTTTCAGCGCAGACCGAAATGGTGAAGCGTGCTAAGTATATCTATTATGATATTATGCTTAATATCTTTTCAGTTTTTCTTCATCAAGACATAGTAATGGTGATATATCTCCAAACCAGATTCTGGCCTACCCTTCCTATATTCCTTTCCCCTGCCGTATTCCGAGGATATGAGAAGGTAATGGTCCATTTCAAGATTTCTAAATATTTGCTTTAATAAATATACAAATGAAGGAAACGTTACCATATCAATAGTAGGTTTATATGGCACGTAAAGAAAAAAAACGCTCTAGCTGACAATTCCTTGAATAACATAAATGCATACATATATCTCTAGTGCTCTTATTTAAAGTAGCCACTTTACTACGTATAGATACATCTGTTCTACTTCCATCCTCCATTCTCGCATCCAGACACTTTTCATCTTCAAAATTTTGCTGATTTTTATCGGCACTATTTTCCGTAAATGGAACATTTTATGCTTTGCGAAAGAACGCGTGTGGTGGTGGTTTTGGATGTCTGTGCCGGATACTTACGCAAAGAAATATTGCATATTGAACAGAAAAGGGGGGAAAGATATGACATGTGCAAAAAAAAGGATAGATGTGCTATTTTCTTCCACTTTTTGTTACATTTTGCTTGGTAAGAGCTTCTAATATCTGATGAAATCTCTGTATAATTTATTCTCTTCTATCGTCTGCCCAGTAAAGGGGAGATTTTTTGGTTATCTTTCTTCTTGGGTGATGGTTCTTTTAAAGAAACGACCATCTCGTAAAAATATCTTTTTGTGTCCCCACATAATATAAATCGCCTATTGCTCTGCACCAATATCAGGATATTACGGAATGGGGAGGAAAGATTGGATATAGAAGAAGATATGAAAGAAAGGAGATGTGAGATACAAAGAAGACAGACGTAATTGAGGAGAAAGGCTTTCGCCAACAACAATAACTTTACATCCAGGGACTGGAAAATGTCTTGGAGAAAAATGCTGTAGAATATATGTTTTATATTACATACGCTTTTATTGAATCATCTCATATATGGGTTTTCCACTCGGCGAATCTTTGACCTTTTCATCCTCCAAAAAAATGTACGGTCTCATTTGTTCGATTAGTGTGCGTTTGAAAGTTACTTTGTGAGTATTAAGAATGTTGTTCAAAAAGACTCTAATGCGCTTGCCCCACTTCAAAATGTGTTCACTCAAACGCAATAGCAGAGCAGTTGAAAATACGTTCACCAAATTTGTTAAATTCACGATAAAAGCAATGATTTGAATATTTTTTTCTAAATATTATTAGCTCAAGTATCCTTACTTCATGAGTTGAAATAAGGAACAAACAAGCAAAAGCTCACATATCCATTTTTTTTTATATATATATAAAAAAGTTTTGTTATTTTTAAGACGCTAATCAGGACCTGCAGTAAATGATACAAAGTGATTCTGTAATGAAACTACATATTATGATGGAATAAGTACATCGTTCTAAATCACTTTGTGTTATTTAATGCAGATCTTCATGCATTACTTAAAACGAACAATACTTTTTTTTATTTAAAAAAATGGACATGTCAGGTTTTGCTTGTTCGCTTCCTCAAATGTAGCAAATGGTAGTTCGCTAAAGGCTGATTTCTTTCTGTGCTGGTAAATCTTCGTGAGAATGTTTCTTCCAATCATTCATTCGTTCATTCATTCATTAGTGTTCTCTTTCTGTTTCTTCGATTAATTTCTTTTCTATCTCTCATTCTATCTCCTTCTTTTATTTTCTTTCGTTCTGTCTCTTTTTCTTGTTCTCTCATTTAGTTTTCTCTCTTTTCCTTCCATTCATTATTTCTTACGTTATCTGCTTTTTTCCATCTTTTTCTTCATTCCTTTTCCTTTTCGTTCTTCCTTTCTTCTTCGGCTTTCTTTTCTGGTTTATCTTTTTCTTGCTTTTCTTTCATTCATTCTTCCACTTATATTCTTTTCCTTTCTTTTTCATTCGTTATTTCTCTTTTTTCCTTTATTCATTACTTCTCTCTTTCTATTTCTTCCATTCATTTCCTCTCTATCTCCTTTCTTCTTTATTTTCTTTCTCCCTTTCTCTCTCTTTTCCACTTTGTTCTTCCATTGTATTTTTCCTTCATTCATTTCTCTCACTTTTAATATTCTCTTTCATACTTTCTCTGTTTTTCCTTTCTTATCTTTTATCTTATTCATTCTCCTTTTCGTTCATTCTTTTCTATCCCTATATCTTTATTTCATTGTCTTTCTCTTTCAATTTTCCCCCTTTTCTTTCATACATTCTTCCTCCTACTTTCTACCTCCATTTCTTTCATTCATTATCCTCTTATTTTTTACTTTCTTTTATCTTTCCTTCTTTGTCTTTCACCGATTCTTTCTAATCCTTTCGTTATTCATTATTGGCTGATATACGATGCATGTGGAATAAAGTATGTTGGCAACACTGACGGGTGGGGACATTTTTAATTGGTTGGCAACACTGACAACTGGGGCGCACGGTATATCTCTATGACCTGGCTCAGTACCTAAATGCCATTTTTTGTGTGTAACAACAAACAGTACAACATACATCCAACAGTATGGAAGCAATTTGACAAAAATGGATTTTTTGTAAAAATATTTGGCAACCCTGAGAACTGGACGACCCGGAATACGTCTACGACCTGCACCAATACTCATTGCACATGTGTCCAAAATTTGGTATAAATCAATGGACGTGTGCAGATGTGTATAAGTAACATCCGGATATACAAACTTTCCCTTTTATTTATTTATTTCGCTCTCTTTTTCCTGTTTCTTTTCCTTTTTCTCTTGTTTTCTTTCTCTCTGTCTTTCTACATGAGAGAGAATAGGGAGAACATTTTCTGTATGGAATCGAAAACAGAGCTTACTCATCCTGTGAACTCTGCGTCATTGTTGGCTGTTCTCTCTACATAAAACAGAATGACAAAAGGTCTCCCTCCCACTTTACGTCTGAGCTTCACAATTTATTCTAATCCTTTTCAGGCATCTTCTTTTTTTTTTTCGTTTTCACCACTTATTTTTTTCTTTGTATTTATTTTTCTCCGTTTCTGGCATAAAAAAAATCTGCGCACATTTATCGATGCACTCCATCTTCCATTTTGTTCATCTATGAAGTGTTTTCAACTGCACGTAACACGCCATAGTATATTCTATCACAGAGTAAATACGTGCTATCACAGAGTAAATATCACAGAGGAGGCCAAATCCGTTTATTCCGGCCATACCTTTTTCAGCCGACTGCAGAGAGTTCCATGCCTACTCCAGTAGAGGCCACTGTCATCTTCTGAACTGTAAGTGCTGCCACATAGTGTAAACGGTGGTAATTATTTGAAAATAACAAATAGAGAATGTTCAGCTTCAAGTATACGTAATTACTCTGTGGTGCTATAAAGAGTAAAAAGGTAACAATATAAATACTACCAAAATAGTGGATTATGTTGTGAGTACTTCGTATAAGATTATATTTTCTCTTTCCATGAAAAGACTTAAGGTTAGTATAAAGCAACGACAGTACTACCACCTCTCGCACGAAATTGCGATGCTGTTCCAGTGTTCCTACAAATTCTCCGAAAATCTCTTGGCACAAAAAGCACACAAAAACTTCACAAAAAATTAACTTTATATGAACGCATGGGAACTTTATGTGAACAAGCTGAAAAAAAATGTGAACCTCCTGTGTGCTCAATGTGTCTTTTTATTGGCTTCTTGGTCATAGCGCATATTTTGCACACATTAAATTCATATTTGACGTAGTTCACATTATTTCGAGTTCGTTTTCAGATCAGTTTTAATACATTTTCCGCTGGTAAGTGAACTTTTTGTGCTTGGATTGGGTCACACCGGAAATTCATGTGTTGTGCACTAAAAATGTGATGTAGCTCATATTTATTTCACGAAAAGTTCATATAAGATACATGATAAAACTGGAACACTTTGATTGTCAATGTTCAATCCTATAGAGAGTTCAAACTTTCAGAGAGAAGAAAGTTCATAACCGTTTTGAAAGTTCAATTCGTGCAGAATTTTTATTTTCGTTTTGGTTCATTTTTGTACTTGGTGTACTCGGTAGAGTTAGATTACTAGTCGGGAGACCTGGGTTCAATTCGCACACACCTCTCAGGTTTTAATCTTCTTTTTCTTCAAAAAACGTTTCATATTTTTGGTTTGTATATATCAATCTCTTTTCCGTCCTTTTTGCATTATTAACATTATACGGATTTCATGGAAATAGCTTACGTAAAGTCAGGTTATATTTTTTTAAATCCTCATTTTCAGTATTTTACACACTTCACAGAAATAGTTTAGGTAAAGTAGGGTTAGATTCTTTTTAAATTATACGCGACGTAAACAGCAAAGATTTCGTTTAATAATAGTTTTCCAACACTCTCTCGTCCAAAACAAGACGTCCTTAGGTCGCCATATGCTTTCTTCAAAATTACAGACACGTGGAAGGAATCTGTGTGGTTTCGACCCAAACGTTGTCACTTCTTTCTTTACTATTCTCCCCTTTCTTTCCCTTTTTCTTCTTCCTTCCTTTTTCTCTTTAGAAAAAGATATAACCACCTTTCGCTTCTTCCATCTGCTTCGAGAAAGTGGCAACGCCGTGGAAAATTTCTTGTCGGAACTGATAGGGGGTTCGACTTCTTCACCGAAGGCTTTCATGATCTAGACCGTACAATAGTACGTAGTTCTGCTGGTGGATAACAGATAGTATTAGCTATTTGTAGGATTCATTACGGCATGTGGGTTCTCGTAAACGAGAGAGTGAACAAAACACGAAATTTGATAGAAAATTAGAAGAAAAAAAAACAGGGTTTGAAGTAAAACATAAAAAAAACAAACAAAGAAACTGAAAGAGTTCCGTATAAACAGAGTACTTGAAAAAGATCTTTCAGGTGCAGCCGAAATGTCTTTTTATTAAAATACTGTATTTAGTATTAGAAATATTTGGGTAAGTTCCGTTGGATATAATATAATACTGTATAAAATAATTGGAGAATTTTGTGAGAAAAAAAACAAACCTTTTGTTGTTAGAAAAAATGATTTTGTGTCTATCCCTAACTTCTTATATACAGTGTGTCCGCGTAATAATGGTGCAAACTTCGGGGGGTAATTATTTACATCAAAGTTGCTTTGTAGAAATTCCGAAATCTGCTTAGTTTCGGAGCTACAGGCACTCAAAATAACTTAAGGCATCGTCACAAATGACGTCATATTTCCACAAGTAATAGATGTATCGGGTACTACTTCGAGTGTGATTTGCTAAGCAGACACAGCTTACGTCATTATGTGTCGAGCTATGGCATCATTTGTGACGATGCCGCTATAACTTCAAGCACCTGTAGCTCCGAAACTACACATAATTGTGAATTTCTCCAAAGGAACATTTTTTTTTCTTGTTTTGATGTAAATAAAATCACATCCCGAAGTTTTCAACATTATTTTGGGGGACAACCTGTATATAGGTAATGGCCGAAGTTGCACTGTATCTGGAGATTGGTAAATAAATAAAACACAAAAATAAATACTGGATCTGGTGCGTATTAGACCTATGTCTGTTTGTGTGTTATGTATGATAGAGAGGGAAGAAACCATGGTATATTTCACATTCAAACACACAGTTAATAACCTTTCTTTCTTGTTAAAAAGAAAATAAGACTTTGGAAAATGGCAACAGACTTAATATCCGTTCATTAATGAATCACACAGTACCTCATTTCCTTCTCATCTTAGTTCTTGTATGTGTGTGTATGCGCGCGCGCGCGTGAGAGAGAGAGAGAGAAACGAAAAAGTGTGATGAAGTTTGTAGCATTGACTGTACTGTAGCAGTCAGTTTGAACAGCTGACAAGCATTTAATTGTTTAATTTCCTCGGGTTGGCCACTACATTGTGTGGAAAGGAAGAGGGAAGAAAAGCGCGCTCTAACAACATTGAAAGAATCATCACATATACCCCTCTGCACCGCCCCTGCTCCGTATTTTTTTTTTATTTATATTTTTCCCCTTCCATCGTTCTCGAGGTCTTCTTCCGTTCATCTCCTATTTGCTTTATTCTCTCTTCTGTGCTTCTGTGTGCTCTTTACTTCGTTTGATGCCACAACTAATGGCGTACAATGGAGTGTTTAATCGGTGGAATCACGCAGCTGTCAGACCCAGCCATTGTCCAACACAGTGTGAAAAAAGGATGAAGGAAAAATTAAAAAAAAAAAAGAAGAAATATCGCCTTCCAATTCAATAAGCAGAAAAGAAAAGATATTGCAGTTCCAACTTCACCATTGCAGTGGAAACACTGCCGAAATTAATAGCAAACCTTGTTCTAGATTTTTGCAGGTACTGACAATTAATTTTGGCACAAAGCCGAAAACATCCGTAATTGGTCACGTTTGAAATCTAAATCGATTTTTTTTTTTAAAAAAAAAGCAATGAAACAAAACATACAATCGCATTTCTAAACAGTTCAGTTTTGATGTCTTCTGTTTCTTGGTCCACTTGAAATGGTACCCAGGGACTTCAAATCTTAGGGTCTTAGTTTTGGTAACAGACAGCCAAACTGTCAGAGCTGAAACGGGTCACCAGGTCTAGGCTTCGGACCCGGCGACCCGATTTAGACCTGGTAATCCGAATAAAAACAACAGAGATTATAGTTATTTGGTTGCATTTGAATAGTGTTGTGCACAAGACAAGACATATTCTTAAATTCGAGACGAGACGGCTCTTGCAAAATCTCGTCTCGAAAAATCCAAACAGTTATTTAATTTGTGTTACGAATTACTCAATCGGAATTAAATATTTTCTTGAAAATCCGTACCGATGTTAATTAGGGTCTACTTCAAAAGAGGGCTGGAGCTAATTTAAGCTTCCTGATTATATTTCGTAATAGTGTTTCAGATGCAAGTACAATGTTAAAGCATCAAACGAGATATCTATATTTGTGTAAAAGTCCTATACTATAGAACCACACATACACACCACGCATTCTCTGATTGCCAGTTTCAGCAATTAGGCATTGTCTTTCTCGATGTGAACAAAGACAAAATCGTGTCAGTTATTTTCAGCACTGAGGTGGTTGTTGGATGTTGGTTTTGACAATAAAATTTAGGCATTTTATTGCCAGGTTAGCCTTTATAGCTCTCTTCATAGTATAGCGAACAAAAAGGGACCTCCTTATCCCTCTTATTACATCCGTCCGTTCCTACCCAAAAAAACTTAGTCTCAGGAACCACAATGTCTGAAGATATAGTTAATGTTTCATTGGAAAGGTGTTTTGGCTAGACTAGCTCGGAGCTACCGGAACCGTCTTGAATGGTGCAATGGGTCATTGTTGCCAAGCTTTTATTTTAAAAAAAACATTTTTTAGATAGTTTTCATTACGTTATACCTATCTGCACCAAAATTTGCATAAACATTACCCAATACAGTAGAAAACTTACAAAATTCAAGTTTTAAAGTGGTTTTCATTACGTTAGACGTAGCAGCACCAAACATAAACTTTATTCGACATAATAAGAATACTGTGTGTGTTCCCGTCGCCTAGCATTCCAGGTGTCAGTGTTGACAACCTATTTTAAACATTTTTTTTTAAATTGCTGCCATACCGTTGGATATAATCGAATCAAACTTGACATAAAGATTATTCGCAAGAATAGAAAAGTACTATGGGTGTTCCGTTCCCAAGCATACCAGTTGTCAGTGTTTCCAAGGTACTTTAAAGATTAAGTTTTTCAAATAGCTCCCACATTACTAGACATATCCGCACCAAACTTGTCATAAACATTATTCGAGATACGGTAGTAAAAAAATATGAGTGTTCCCGCCGCTAACTGCCCAGTTGCTGGTGTTGCTAACCTTTGTTATAAAAATGATTTTTTTTTGTGTCTGGGATGCTATAAAGGGATTCGGAGCCTTCGCGATTCTTAGTAGAACCGTAGCACTCACTTGTTTGAAATCAGAAAATAAATTCGAGGCAAGACGAGACAACTCGGGTCGAGGCAAGACTTTTCGAGGCGAGAGACGAAACGAGACCAGTACATCTTTTCGAGACGAGACATCCTGAAATCTCGTCTCGTCTCGTGGGCAACACTATATTTGAACGATATTCCTTTCAAGGGTGACCAGGACCGGAGGTGTTACCCCAGATCACGAGAAATACGGCGCTGAAATTCGCAGTGGATTATATTTCCCAGACCTAATCATTCGGGTCCAGTTTTGGACCGGGTCACCTATTTTCGAGTCAGCCCGATCACCAGGTCACCAAAAGTGACCCGGTTTCAGCTCTGCTTTGTATCGACTTATATTTTATCACCCCGACCAAACAAACATTGAAAACAATAGATACAGTGTACATAGATAGAATTTCAAGTTTATTTTATAGAATTGTTAGTCTGTAGTTAACAGTGTTAGAATTTAAAACGTTCTGCAAGATACATTTCGTGCTTTCTGAGAAGGGATTAATATTACGCAAGTGTTTTTTGTCTATTGTCTCTCTTTTTCACCCTCATTTTCTCTCTTGTTTGCTCTTTCTCATTCCTCTTATGGACACGATATCGTTACTGAAGGCATATCATCCATTTCCGGAAGGTCTTCCACGTTGCATGGAGGGCACATGTCAAGGACATTAGAGAGATACACTCTTTCCAGTTTAGTAGCATAAAAGAAACAGCTATACAAAAAAGGCTGTAATATTATTGTGATTCACTCAATTTCGAGTGTGAAACATTAGAAACAAATAAATAATAATAATAGTGAGTGAATTGTTATTAACGTCCTAAACGAGCTAGTAAGTTTCTATGGAAGGGACCTACAGTTTTTTGGTAAAGTGGGTTCCGAACCGCTCAGTTCAATAGACCTTGGCGGGATTGAACCAGTGACCACGCGCACAGAAGGCGGGTGCGCTGATCTCTCGGCCACTCCGAGGTCAAAGTAGTAGTAGTAGTAGAAGCAGCAGCATTTATTGCTAAAGAGCAAAGAACTGTTTGAAACGTAATCGTAAAAAGAAAATAATAATTGTAAGAGAAGCATTCAATACTGTTCATCTGCAGAGCTGAAACCGAGTCATCTTTGGTGACGCGAGTGACCCGAATGACTCAGTGTAGGTCCGAACGACCTGGTGAGCCAATCTTCACCCGGAGACACTGTCATGATCTAATTTATGTGGATTTCTATTTCATGAAGAGTCATCACTTTGCACTTTGCACTTTTGCAGAAATTGTAGAGTACAGAATAAATGCGTTTCATGAATATTTCTAGGTTTTCAAAAGTGTGTTTCATGAAAATGTTTTCTGAACTTCAGGTTGAAAAGTTTTTAGAAATATTCATGAAATACATTTAGGCCTATTCTGCACTCGTCAATTTCTGCAAAGTGAAAAGTGCAGAGTGATTAAAGACTTCATAAAATAGGGCCCTGGTTTTGTGGATTCACAAAATCTTTGAGAATAGGCTTTCCGAAGGAGGAGACATTTGCACACCTCCGGGAAAATTTTGTTCTTTCCGAAGATATATTACGATTTCCATATGCTATTACTATTGTTAGGAACATTGCAGCGTCGTATTGTCTGGACTCTGGGGAGGGGGTAAAAGCCCCGTTCCGTTAACCCTAACCCTTAAAAAGAACACTGTTCAAACTCAATACTGTATAAATTGAAAGAAATAAGGGGCTTGTCCTCAGGCCTCAGAACCACCGAGTCGAAAGCATGAACCCGCTGACAGGGTCCAAAACTTGACCCGTTTCCGCCTTGGCCACCAGAAAAGCACGATAAGATTGCCACGCTTCTTGTACCGATTAGGTAGGGCGCAGGCCATAATTGTGGAGCAAATCCCGTTCGCTCTTGCGCGAAGTTAACATGAGACGACCATCCAATTTTTCTGAACCATAATTAAAGCTAGACGACATTGCATCTTAATCAAAGTTGACGTTAAAATACAAAAGGACTATGCTATTTGAAACTTTTGGTAACAAACACAATTAAAATAATTCTAACGAAATGAACTTCTGTGCCTTTACTTACCTCTGTGTATAGAATAATGAACAATTTTCTAAATGTTATTTTCCCTGCAATCTGTGGACTACATTCGCGTTTAATTATACTTAAGTTGGTTCATGGAGGTAAGTTTTTTTAGTGATAATTCCTTTGCGTCTTATTCGATATACAATTTTATTGGCTAAAAACTGCTCATTGGAGGCTATCACTGTGCAAAATTCGATGAAGATAGGATAAGCCGCTATGGAGAAGAATTGATAGACATAAACAGAAAACGTTCCTCCAAATGCGTACATATTTTTAGCACAAATTAAAAAAAAACAAAAAAAAACAGGGATGTTTAAAATGAGTGTATTGTGTTTTACTGTGTAAAAATGTCCTCTTCTCTGTAAAAACTGTACACGCGTTGTACACTTTAAGGTAACCTTTTACTAACTTAATCGAGTGTGAGTCAGTGTGTCTAACCTGAGCACTTCAAATTTACACAGATGTGAACGAACAGCTTTTTACAAGTAATAATGTATTAGTAAGTGGTTTTTGTATCGTAGGAAAACATAAAAATGTGTCGGGAGTGTGGTAATCTAACCCATTTCGTGACTTAATCAACTGAGCTGTGGAAGACTAAAAATTGTCATTTACATTTCTTGCTAAAGATCATGAAATTTGATGGGTAGGTGAGTAAGCCTGACGTTTCATCGAAAATAGAAACTGTTTCACCAGGCTTTAAAATGCTATGGTTAGGCCCCGTTCGAGCGCCATATGTGTCTTACTTGATATTTATAATAAACATTGGATTACCTTGAGAGAGGCACGGTAAACTCTTCTGTGCACGAAAATGTGCGAGAGGTGTATTAATTATCTGCCTGGTTTCGTTTGCGTCACACACTGATCGAAAATCCAAAACATTTCATCAGACTTTGAAATGCTATGATTGGGCCCACCTCGGGCGCCATATGTGTTTTATAAGATATTTATCGTGCTAGTGCCATTATGTTTAAACTAGTCCTCATCTGACTTTTGTAAATTGTCAACAAATTACCAAAGAGAAGTAATAAAGCAGTTCCCTTGTTTTCTAGATATTAAAAGAACTGATTTTACCTCTAGGTAGAGCAAGAAATTAAAACAAAACGAAATTTTGACGAAAGATATGATAAGTTTGTGTGCGTCTCCTACAAAGGATTCAGATGTGGAGAGATGGCATCTATTTGCTGACAGAATCCGTTCTTTACGTCTCATTGTGATATTTCCATATCTCTTTTGGAATGTGTATGCTTAAAAGAAAAGCGCACCTCCCCGCCCAAAAAGAACAAAAAAAAAGAAAGAAGAAGATGAAAAGAAAGTAATTGGCGTGTCCTCTTTCCCTCTTTCGTCTTTCACCTTCTCTCATTCCTTTGCGGCTCGTGTTTTCCCGCAAGGGAGAAAAGGTACTCCTGCTGTCTGCAGTTGTAATCGGTCCGTCACGCTATGTCCAGATCAAAGGAAAGGGCTATTAGTTATTTAATGCGAACGGATTGTTACGTCACGAAAGCGGCAGGCGCTCTCTTTGCTTGCTTGCGCTTTTTCTTTTCGTTTTCCTTCCCTTTCGCACTCAACATGAGTTAATTTCCGTGGTGATACACAAGGAAGATTCCCTCTTTATGACTACAAGAAACTTTTCCCCCTAAAATCCCTTTATGAAATAGAAATTTCAGTACAAAAAGGGAAACATTATTGTAACTTCACGAATAAGGAGACATGATAAAGTTATTGTGGGACAAATACAGTTAGGAGTCCACACATGGACATTTATTTAGGAGGTGGATCCTGGGGTTTGGACACTCCCAAATTCAGCATTTTATGGCAGAATTAATATAACTTGAGGCGTAATTTTAAAATTAATATACATTTCATACCCAAACACACATTGGACGCCCTGGAATCCCGTGATCCCTCCCTAGAATACGTGTCTGTTTATAGATATTTTTCGATGTTGCAACAAATTATGGTAGGAAGGTGTACGATGTGGTGTTCTCTCAAAAGATGTGGTTACTCACACAGATACTAGCATTAACACGTGACCGGTAGGGCAGCCAAACAAAATGGCCCGAGTTATATGATTGTCTTTCGAGGAACGCAAGACTAATTTTGAGTATTATCTCAAATTTGATTATACATTTGAAATTTAACCCCGATACTGGAGTCGTGAGTTTGCAACGCTCGACCCGCCTGACAATTAGAAGCTCTTCGGGAAGAAATTGAAACGGTATAAGCAGTAGTTCCATTAGACACTGACCAACGTTACCCGTCACCACTTGAAGTATCTCAGGTACTTTTCACGTAAATTTAAGTTTACATGTATTTCTTTTACTGAAGTGTGTACAGATGCATTTTTACGTACTCTGTATTATAGCCTACTAGCTGATGTACCCGCCCGTTGGTGCAGTATAAATAGATTATGTTGTCAACAGTGACAACTGCGTCAATCAGATTACATCTACTGTATATTCTTTCCCAGTACCAAATACAAATATATGCAAAATTTGGTATGAACCAATAGACGTGTCTAGAATAGGTTCGGCAACACTTAAAACTGAGGTGCTTGTAGACAGTGACACCCACACTATTTTCCTATTGTGTCGATTATTGTTTATGTCACGGGTTGGTGCGGATATGTCAAACAGTTTTGAAATAACTTGAAAAACATGAAATTTTTGAGAAGGTGGCAACACTGACAAGTTGTTCGCAATACTCGACCCACCCAGAATATGAAAATAATGTATTGTCATCGGAAGTACGTATGTGAGCAAAGTTTCATGTCGATCGGAAGTGGATCAAAATTTGTTTACAAGATTTCACCCTGAGTAACGAACTAATATACTATATTCGGACAGAAAGTAATAAATACTAATATGATTATGTTTTCCGATTAATTATATACATTTTTTTGCAGACATGAACGATTAAATTGTTGAGGAATCAACATCTTTTGTTATTGCAAACGGATTTGCACTGGATGTGTTCCAGGACAACACTGGAACGCGTGGAGCAATTTCAACCAACCTTGCTACATATATCACTTACAATCTGGAACAAAAATACTATGGGGTAAGATACCCCTAGCATCCATAAACGGGGTGAAACGAGGGACCTGTTGTGCATTCAGTTAATATGGTTGTCAGGCATATCCTTACAAACTGAGCAACCCACACCACAACGTAGTTTGCCGGGCTGACTACCTTCAAGGGGACATATTTGGCATGACTGTCAATCATTAGCAACAGCTATCTTAGTTTTTCGTTTCGACACCCCGCAGGGGGGCATGAGGGGCCTAAAAGACACTGGACCCCGCCCAAACGGGCGGGAAATATATAATAAAAGAATAATGGAACATAATAGATGTTAAACACATTTTGTATCTGACTCTGGTAAGTCTGTTTGTTTCATGACGTAATAAATATATAATAATATTTTACTCCGGTAGAAAGAATGTTTGATTTAACTTGTGATAGAACAAGAAACAGAAAATAGCACAAATGGTTCATCATATGACGAATTTCGTCGTGAAATACTGGTACAGCATTCACAATAGCCGTTCTCTGCCCCTCCCCCTTTCCTCCATCCCTAAATAAAACAAAGATACTGATGAAAGTTGTTTTCGCATTCATGTCATATATATCGGCATACATGAAAGCTGTACAGCACAGGCTAAATAGACAAGCCAGAAGAGGAACAAGCCAGGAGCAATGTTGCCAGGTCTGTATATTTTGTATGGGTCCACAGATTCTTGGCTGTGATATTGAAAATCAAAATTGTTTAACAAGATTGAATTCATTTTGAACACAAGAGTAACCGTCCACAACACAAATGGATTAAAGAACGAAGAACAGTGGTGAGTCGTGAGGAAAAAAAATAGTTAAGTAATCGTACTTTGTCAGAAAAAAAAACTTTTATTCTCTATGGGCTATTGTTAGTAACTTTGACTAAAACTAAGTCAGAATGATCGGTCGCTGGGATTGTACGTCTCGAGTGCTAAGCAAATGCTCTACCACTGAGCTACGGCGCTCGCTTCATAATTTGAACCCCAAGCCATCTTTGACGTAAAATGTACACATTATTTTTTACAGATATTTTTATTTATAAACCTAGCAACACTGTAAAGGAACTTCAATGCGAAGTAACGAAAGGATACAACATGTTGTTGGGTAGTCCTTTGCCTAGTAAAGAAGTGGGATAAACAACCAGAAAGAGGGGGAGGGAGTGAAAGAGGAAAACGCACGAGATATATGCACAAACGGGAGCTTTGTAGACTTATCTTTTAAATGCGTGAGCAGAAAATAAAAAGGTTCTTTTTCGCTGTGTGTCCCCAAAACCCGTTGAAGAGGAAAAGAGAAGGCCCGGCCAATGCACCCTTTCGAACCCGGAATACACGAAAGAAGATAAAAATTTTGCATTCAGATGCCAACGCGATATTATAGTCTATAATATATGTTTTCTATCTGAAACATTCATGTCATACTAAATGTTTTTTTT
>JAGDQP010000122.1:166771-212405 GCA_022664845.1 Lepisma saccharinum
TTTTTTTTTTTTTTTTTTGTCTGCTGAAACTGAAGAACTCGTGAAAGACCTGTGCCACCACACCGCGAAGAAAGAATGGAGAAAGAAAAATTGAAAAGAACTTGTAGCCCCGGAAAATGGAACGAATGTGTGGAGGGGGGAAATGCAGAAAGAAACAGGGCGTAAAGAAGAAAGACAGCTGAAACTGCATACCAGAGGAAAAGGGAAGAAAGATTTTGACGACTGAAAGGAAGGAAGAAAAAATGTCAACGTTTAGAACAAAATCATCTATAGAGGTCCATTGATGACAAAAATGGACTATTGTTCTTTTTAATAAGAAAGTGCCATGTACCGACAAAGGCTGTGTCCTTTGTGGGGCACAGTGCGACATCTTTACTCCCCCCCCCCTTCTCTCTGTCATGATCACATTGGTACTTCTCATAATTTTGTTCACCCCTTCCCATTTCTTGTCAAAAGATTATGATTTTCAAATGGTTTATTTACAAAAGCTCCTTCCTCTCGTCCTGATTGGTGTTCTTCAAGAAGTACTACGATCGCATTGGTCACAAGAGCATAAAAAAACTGAAGAAGAAAAAAAAATAATTTTATATGGCGGAATGAACACGTGTATATACGAACATTAGTACTGAGCGTATACGAATTTCCGTTGATTTCAATTACTTGTTATCACCCCGCCCCTTCTGCATTTATTATATGCGTAAGTACACCGCACACGTTAAGTTCATGTGTGGGAAAACTTCTCCCTTTATTTTCTTTCCTAGATGCCTCTCATTATGTAAGATTTTGGATTATTATTTCTATATTTAATTTTCAATGATTTTTCGCGATAGACCCTATACGATTTGAAACGATTTTTCGATATGATCGATGTTCACTTTTCGATTAGTCAGCGATCGAAAATTCAGAAATCGCACAGCCCTAAGTATCAGCGAGTGTGGTCCCCCACATTTTTTTTTTACATTATTTTCTTTAGTTCACAGTGGTTCGTAGTGTCCTCAAATCTTGCAACGTTAATTTAACTCATTTCCCGACGTTAAAGAATGATGAAATTTTGCACAGCGACGTAAGTCCAGTGACAATATAATATTCCATTCTTACTTTCATATATTTATATAATTTAAAAGCATAATTTAATATATGCTTTTAATATGGACTTCTTTATCCTAAAATAAATACTAACCTGCAACGATATTGGGTTTGACTGGTTGCAGAACACTTTGGGTCACAAAACATTAGCTTGACAAACGGTATCCGAACATCGAAATAACTCAGGGAAAAAAATATGTTTTAAAAAAAATAACTTTTTAAAGACACTTTTCTTAAACAATTCGCACTAAAAATAAAAAAATAAATGAATTTTCTTTATGCATGACTAAAAAGAAAAGCATGGGGCGTGCCAATTCAAGAATTTATAAAGTGACTGTATATGAGAGAGCGCCTCCCATGCTTTTCGTTTTATTCATTCATAAACAACATGATTTTTTTACTTTTTAGTACGAACTGTTTTAAGAAACGTATGTCTTTAAAAAGTGTTTTTTTTTTTAAATATTTTTTTCACTTTATCTTGCGGCAAAATACTGAAAATACCCCGATGCGTCGAGTACCACGAAATGACCTATCTTCTACGACTCCAGTTTCAAACTGGAATTTAGCGATCGACCATCTGTCACAGCGCATAATAGTTGTAGAATTTAATGACACAATCTTTAGAAATTCTGAGTGTAGATTTTTTTACAAACTCAATCGCAGCAAACATTTAAGATATTAATGTATTCGCATCGTATTACCACACAAATCGTAAGAAGTCAGTGGCTGCGGAATAGTAATACAATACAGCACAGAATATGACTTACAAGCAGTGTTGTCAGCTAGAAGGAAATTTTCTGGAAAACGGGAAAATCTGGGCCACATGAAAGGTAAAGGGGAAAAAAAGACAGAGTTCGGGAAATTTTCTTCAATCATTTTGGTACTTTTTGTTTTAATTTTCAGTAAATTTGAACTCAAACTTAGCAAGCAGGATTTTTTTTTAAATAAAAATCGGGATTATTTTTTAGTATTTTGAGGGAATATTTCGACGGGAACTTAACTCTGTTTCGAAGATAGGAGAAATGGGATGCGGGTGGTGCAGATTGAATTTCTTCTAGTGGTTAAGTATAAATATGTTCACACCGTGCTAGTTGCTGAGAGTCGTTTGCGTCCGAATGCTTCATGTTTTCGGAAGTGATGATAGTTTTGCATCGTTCAGGCGGGCTGCGACTTCGATCGAGTGCATTTTTCAGGACTGGTGTCAACAACAGATTCATCGAAATGTTTTTTTTTTTTTTTTTGTGGGAGAAAACAGAAAAGAAATGAATGTTCCCTCCAACTCCTAGCCTTTTGACCATATGGTTTTACTCTGTCAGAACTCTTGACTTTAAAAAAAAAATACCTACTCCACCCCATCATTCTTTATGGCAGAATTTTCTGGTGGAAGAATGGCTTGAAAACTGAAATGTGAGAGAGATGCGATGGGTGTGTGGGTGTGGGTAGCTTGTATGCAAGAGTATGCTTACTCATTGGGGAGGGTTGGTGCTGATGGTAATGGCGAAGAGCTGAAAGTTGGTTAGTTTCTACGCATCTTGAGTGTGTAGATTGAAGAAGGACGATATGTTTTCTCGTAAAAAAAAAATAAAAAAAAAAAATACACGCTACATTAAAGTGATTACCATGGGAATCCAGCACGGGAAGATAAACGACACGCTGAAGTTTTAATGTTACCAAACAGTTGACTTTCTTCCTTTACCGTTCGGGTACTAGTGCCGACTAAAAAAAGAATGTCTTTTTGTCTGACGCAATGTTACCTGTGTTGCCATGGCAACGTACCAATTTAGTCTTGGCTTATCAGGTTATTTTCCTTTCATTGAGTATTGCGTGGTCAACTACAACGACTGCTTTTACTGATTATGGTGACCGAAATCCGCTACTTCTTCATTTAACTTACAATTACGCTAGCTTAGAAAACGAAACAATTAATTAAGCACACGGCAAAATAGGAGTTTAAATAATAGTAATGCTAAATTCCGCAAATTTAAATTTATTTAATGCGATTAAATATTTGCAATAAAATAGAAGCATGCAGTTCTTTATTCCCTTTACCTAATTTTGAGTGTGCCAACTGAAATTGTAGGTAGTTAAATGTATGTGTTTATTTGTGTAACCAAGTCCAAATACAGCGTATATTATTTATTTGTTTAACAGAAGTTCAAATAGGGTATACAGCTTAGACACCATTTTACATGGAAGAGAACATAACATCAACAAAGGAATTAAGTAAGAATTTAGGAAACATTCGACACTGACTTTATTCAAGGTATCATCTCAGCAGTTGTCTGGCGTGATCGGGGGGAAAAGGATGGACAAAATGATACTCCCGGGACACGAACTTGCTACACTGTTAAAAACATTTATTCAAGATTCAAAATGAAAAATCTCAAACTGAAAACGTGTTCTCATAACGAGAAATATTCCCTCATATTTGAGTAACAGTTTCTCATTTCTGAGCATATCTCTCCGTAAAAATTGAATAAAATTTAGTCGGAGCTAGTTTCAGATTTTTTTTTTTTTTCCTTCTCAATTTTGAATAAATATTTTTAACTGCACACTTAGCGTAGAAAGCAAAATGCACTGCCGGGCTACTATAGCGAGTCATTAAATTCTAAATCTTAGTATGTTTTAAAACAGTCCATCCATTTTTTTTACGATTTCCAATTCTGGAGGGTTTTTTTGGGGGAATTCCGGTCCCGTGTAGTTTATAATCTCAAGCCGGACAGAAAGGAGGAAAAAAATTTATTCTTATTGGCTGTCTTTTTCATATTTGTTTTTATAAATATAGTAACGGAAAGTGGATACGTATAAGGAGAAAAAAAAAAACTTGTATACGAATCGTTGAATTTATCGCTGACCTGAACTTGCTTGAGTCTCTCAAGGTTCCTTTTGTTCGTCATATATCTAAAAACTAGTATATGATTCTCAGATGTATATGTGTGTTGTAATGGCATACATGTTGTTGTTGTACGAGAGGAAGAAAACATATTATTCTTCTTTGAGTGTCAAAGGTTTACTATTCACAAAAATGATGTTATGGGTATCCTACGAAGTTGTTAAAGGATGTTGCTCTCTCTCTCTCTAAAAAAAGTTATCAACTTCCAAGTGTGGACAAGCTGATGAAATAACCAAACTGATATTATCCTGCAGCAGCGTGGCCAGTAAATGAAATAATATGTTCTTACAATATTTTCTAAAGATATTTCATAAGTTTATATGTATAGAGAATACACACTGTGCAAGATAATGCAGAATATAATTATTTTGCAATAAAAAAGTGAGTGCAGACATTTACATAAAAAAGAGGGGATACAGTCCACATATCACAAACACGTGTAATATACGTATAATAGAGATATGATTTAGACATTCAATACATCTAATAGATATGAAAAATTAAGCTAGAATACATACAGTATACTAGACGTATATTCCAGGTTTATATGTCCTACCCTTATACGTATGCCACATGTATAAGACATGTCTAGTTTATCAAACAATTGGTAGACATTCGTTAGTATAACAGTATTTTTATATATACTGTTAAGTGTGTATTCAAAAGTTCGAAAAATGGGCAAAAATTAAGAGGAATGCCACGCTACACGCACTAACCGTGTACCAATTGTATGACAGCTGCTTATGCCCGCCATCCCACCTGAGGTTCTCAGTGTTTTTCTCTGTCTCATGAGGCGAATATCACGCTAGTACCGCTCTGACTTCTGCATTCGCCTCATAATTCTTCTCGAAAGTGTGCTCTCCAACGACAGTAATTCCCCCGACAAGTGCATAAGGACAACATATAGTACAACAAGTAAGTATAGTACAGTATAGTACAAGTATAGTACAGTATAGTACAAGTATAGTACAGTATATCTAATAGACGTATAATGGATATCCACGAATTGACAAAAAAGCTGCAAGCTTCAAAATCAATATTGAATGTCTATTAGACGTATAATAGTTATTAAAATTAGACCTTAGACGTTATCTGGCTCTCTATACCCTTTTCAGATATCTATTATACATTATGTGCGCTATGTGGGAGTCATTTGTCAATATCCTAAAGAAAAGTTTATAACTTCCGTCTTACCTGAGGCTGCAAGACATGAATATTGAATATACAAGTGACTCAAAAATTAAGAGTTACACAAAGAGCGATGAACAGATGGGAGAAGCTCAAATAGCTATAAGATGACAGAAGAAAATGGCCAGCAAGTGTTCTAGAGTGGAATCCCAGAGAAAAGGAAATCTCGGAACAGCTACCGAACAAGGCAACGCTCTTTGTGACTCGCCATGTACTTGAATACTTGGCTGCTAGATGGAAGCACTATCAGGCGACGGATTTTTATGATATTCTATGGTGAGTCATTCTACCACCAAATCGTTTGCACTTATAACCCGACCAGAATATGAATAGACGTGGCAAGTTTTGGAACAACCGATGAACCATGCCAAAACAATAAAGACGCACAGATATGTTACTACTCTTCGCCTCTCGCTTGAAGTGTTGCCATCCAAGACATTTTATTGCTGGTTGTTTTGTATTAATTTTAGCACTAAGATATTAAAAATTACATTACAGTTACAATATAGTGATTATTGAGAAGCTATATTTATTGTCCTTGTAATCCACATATGGGAAGAAGAGGACAGATGACTTGGGCAAGTTAAATAAAAACTCTGTTTATAAAAAACTTATATGCTTGCCACTCTCTCACCACACCTCTTGCATCTCTTTAGACAGTTTTCTAGTTTCTACCTTGAGATACGCTAACAAGACTTCATGGCAGATGTGTAACTACATATTAGGTCCCCACCCCGCAAGAGAATACCCATGGCCGAAGTTCGATTCGGTCCATTGAGAGGCTATTGCGAATGGCTCCCCGCATTGCGGGCTTTTGCGACATAGTAGTTACACCCCTGCTTCATGGCCCAGGCGGTAGCGCCCTGAACTTCGGAGCGGCAATGCGGTGGTACGCGAATGTGACTTTAGGGGCCGGCCATCGTTACATTTTTGTGTAGGTTTGTCCTCATCCACACCAGGCGAATGCCGGATGATACCTTCGTAAGAGGCTGGTGGACTATCTTCCTTCATTCATTACAAATACTTCAAGAAGATTCCTTCTTATATTGTCCTCCCAACGTCATCTCGGTCTTCCCACAGGTCTCTTTCCCTCCGGCTTTCCAACCAAGTTGGAATATAATCTTCTTTTCCCCCCATCCGAGCTACAATATATACCCACTCAAGTTGTCGTGATTTTATTATTCTTACAGCATCGGTAGATGAAGTATTTAAACTTGTGTACTTTCTCTATGTTCTCGTTCTTAGTTGTTATGTATCTAGCCACACTTTTGTTAATAAAGTATAATTTTGGAAGGTTAGATGCATAATTGTACAACAAAGTAAATAAACGGGCTGAAGATATAACTCAAAGATTGTTTGAACGCTATACAATTCCACGCCCCTTAACGGATTAGAATAAAGTTATGGACCGAGCCACCGTAGCTCAGTGGTAGAGCGTTGCCGTAGCATTCGGGAGGTCACGGGTTCGACTCCAGCGGACGACTATACTGACTGAGGATTTTCAAGGGTTTTCCTCAGTCATACCAGGAAAATTCCAGGATGGCACTTTCAACGTAGGTCGTGGCTGACACCTTCCCGAATCCTTTCTTCTCCTACGGCCTAAGCCTTAGATGCCTAAAGGCCATAAATGAAATTCAAAATAATATTCCTTAAACCCTAGAGAGATTAACTATGGCATTAAAAAGTTACCAATCCCCCCAAAGAGGTTAAACGTGGATGAAGTGCAACTGGGAAACCACTGGAGTTAGAAATTTGATATTTGACATGAAAATACTTTGTTTCAATTCATTACCAATAGCTATCTTAATTTTTGATTCAACATCCCCGGTGAGGGGGCGAAAACCTCTTAAAGAGTGGAATATGAGAAATCCAGAAATCATTAAAGGTTAGAAACTTGAAATGGGTATTCCTTAGGACAAAGAACAATAAATGACAAATGTTGCAAGTCGACAAGTCTGCACTGTGACTTCCAGATGCAACGACCTTTAACCTTGGAGAAGTAGCTTTGCTTTCCGCCCCAGTGATTCCCTTTCGCGTAAAACATGCTGTTAAGCCCCTAAATTATATTTCGACCCCTTCCACAATTGCTAGAAGGAAGCAGTCAGCTTCAATAATGAGACAATAGTAATCTCACACAAAAGCAAATTTCAAAGTTTTAAAAGAGTATACTTTCCCGACTACACCTATGGTAACACTGTTTATGTGCTTGGCAAGACTTCAGCTGCAGCGTGTAAACAACCACTAGCGACCTCACCCTCGCGTCTATTCCTACTCTGGTCGCCTTATACTAACATTTGAAGAATTCTCGACCATGTGCTATTGTCAGATTTAGACAGTTGATTAATTTCTCTCGATGTGCAACACCGTGGTCACAAGGGTGTCGACTGTTGAGGCACACCAGTTGAGAACCGCTCATCTAACCAAACCCATTTTTTTAGAGACACCAAAAAAGTCTTTTCAATTGGTTTCCTGCGAGATACTGGCAACAATGTTGAAAACTACAATGTATGTGACTTCTAATCATCTTGGATTTACAGCTGGTCGAAGTAGACATGACAGCCGAACAAACAGAGCAGCGACAGTAATAAAATATATTGAAATAAATGGAACACCCCACAAATACTTCTTGTTTCACCTCGGCTGACGGCTTAATAATAACAACTACAATTCCGTAACACCAGGCGCACAACTGGACCTCAGAAGAATCACGTTTGCTCGCTAACCTACGAACCTCCTCGACTAGTCCAGTTTAAAAGCTCACCAAAGGCACGAAATACATTAATTTTTTATTGGCCGAGCGTGATTTCTCAACGAATTGGTGGCCAAGTTATTGACATACAAGACACTTAAAAATAACAAGAAAAGAAACCCGCGCAAACTTGCACATAATATAATGTGATTTTTTTTTTTCGTTTTTTTTTTTCTTGTCAAGGTCTACAGATGAGCTCCAAACTTTATTTTCACTAACGATGTTGAAGGAATGCCGACAACAACGGTGTGATTTTTTTTTAACACTTGGCATTTGAGAAAACTCAATCTTGTTTTGTCAACATTCAATTTTAATTAAAACGTATTTTTTTATTAGTGTTATTATTTGTATTTCTCTTTTGTTTTGTTCCGTTTATTTAATTTTCCTTTGTGCTATGTTTGTTTTGTCTTCAAGTGTATGGACACCACTTGTGCATGAAGATTTTTTCTCACTTCTTTGTCCAGGTGTTTGTTTAGTAGAGCAGTATTGCACTTGTACTGACGGGCTTTTTGATTGAAGAAGTGTACGTTCTTTAGTTTCTTCTCAAGTTCTGCGAATCATAAGCAGAGCTGAAACTAAGTTCTGCGAATCATAAGCAAAAGTAAAAATATATAACTTTTGCTGACTCGGACATAGGTGAAGTGGCGACTCAGTCCGGAACTTGATTCGAATGATTCCTGGGTCACTTTTGCTGATTCGACCATAGGTAAACTGGCGACTCAGTTCGGAACTTGATCCGCATGATCCTGTCTTAATCTGGGTCACTTTTGCTGACTCGGATATAGATGAACTGGCGACTCAGTCCGGAACTTGACCCAAAAGATCCGGTCTTAACCTGGGTCACTTTTGCTGACTCGGACTTAGATGCACTGCCGACTCAGTCCGGAACTTGACCTGAATGATCCGGTCTTGACCTGAGTAACTTTTGCTGACTCGGATATAGGTGACCCAACGACCCGGTCCGGAGTTTGACCCGAATGATCCGGTCTTGATCCGATTGGTTCGGTGAACCAGTGTTGACCCAAATCACTGACTCTGACTCGGAGAACCATGATCGAATCTTAATCCAATTGACCCGGTGACACGACCCCGTGACCCTGTCTTGGTCCGTTGACCAAGTCTTGTTCTTGAGGCTTGAATCAATGAATAACATTTGTGAGATACACAAAGCCTTCTAGAATATCCTTTCCGAAGGAGGAAGTTGTACATCTCGGTGGAAGGGTTTTTTTTTTTTGTTCTTTCCATCATTATTGTTAGGAACATTTCGGTTTCGTGCTCTGGAGTTCCCACTCACTCCTGACAGAAACATAGTTCAAACGCAACAGTGTATAATAAGGACATAATTTAAAACTCTGCGTTGCCCTTTTGATCAAAGGACCGAAATCATGTCACCGGATCAGGCTGGGTCCCAAGCATAGACACGGTCCAAAAATTAACCCGAATGATCCAGTGACCCGTTTCAGCTCTGATCACTCCTGTTTCGGCGGGTGGGCTGGGTTACTGTTCTCGCTTTCGGTGCAAGCGGTAGCGGATTTGATACACACACCCTCCTTGGTGAAGTTCATGATTTCGGTTGTTCAACCAGCAGTATCATGACGACATATGGAGTTTTACTTGCTTGAATAAGGAAATAACGGACTCTGGTCTTAAACGCGCGAGAGAGAGAGGTTGTTTAGAGTCATTGCACTGACCAAGTGGCTCCCTGAATGGATACTTACTGGCAGGACGATATTATGTTATGTACTATCAGGATCCGTATATCTGGGATCCCTGAATCCCGATAGCCAAAGCCCAGTTGTGGAACATTATTGTGAAGCCAGGAATTTTTAATTTGCATGCATTCTGGTCATCATTTAGACATAACCCTGGGGATTTCTAAATACTTCGACATTTTTTTTTCTTTATGATTCATTAAATTAAAGCGAAACAATATTCGTTGTACCAAGGCCCAATTTTAACGAATATTAAGTTTGTAAGTCTCTTTCAGTGAACCATGAATGAATACAAAGGCGTTGAAAAACTCTCAAATTGTTGGCCATTTTGTCGTTCTACGTAGCGTCGAATTGCTTTCATTTCATCGACGAAATATTTTAACCCTGTGTCAGTACAGAAGTGGCTCTTGCCCCTTTTATCTGTCCGAAGATTGTCTTGACTGGAATGACCCAATCCATTAAAAATACTTCCTATAGATGCCCACACAGTACAGCATATTTCAGTAATATTCCATTTTAACTTCAGTACTCTAGAAATATTACATTTAACTCCCCATATACGAACCACACGATTTGTTTAATTTCTTTGTCGTCATCGTCTACAAATTCGGCATAATATGTACCAAAGGTACCTCCTTAGAATCTACGTTTTGTAAGCTTTCTAACGAGATATCATTTATGGCTCTGGAGTAATTAGGGTGGGGGGACGCAATAGCTGCCAACGTGCAGGTCTGCGTCTAAAGGTTGAATAAATGGGGTTACTGAAATCAGTTTCTCTCTGCTTTGGTTGAGGCATTAGCCTACGTTACAGACGGACAAAGTAGAATTAAATTAAAAGACCAAAATGATTCTATGAATCCTCTTTAAAAAAGGACCATTTTTTTTTAAATAAAAGGAGGGGGGGAACTATGTTATGGTCGACGTTTAGATTCCAATATTTTTTTTTCAACGATAAAGATGTATTCTTAAATAAAAGTTATCTATCCCAGAGAGGATAAAAGATACATCAACTTCAGTGTACTACAGTCTCAATCAAATCAATTGTTCCCTTTCTCTCGCAATGGAAATAAGCAACAACAACAACAATGAAAAGGTGCTTTCAACTCATGTTTCTAACTACGCAACAGACCTTTCGGGTACATCAAAGGGAAGTTGGTATTCTTCGTGTTGCACGTTAATATAGTGCCAACTACTGGGCCCTCTCATAAAACCAAACAAACTGTTCTTACTGCTGTTGGATACCCATTGTTGGCTCTCGCTCAAGCCTGACTGTCGCAGCCTGAGTGTTTCGTGGTCATTGGTGTTCTGCACTGAATAATCTAACACACACATTCACAAAATACAAACATATATATATATGTGTGTGTGTGTGTGGAGATATATATGTCAGTATGGAGCATACACATTTTAATGGCAAGTTCCTCGTTCATATTCGTTCTACTAATATACAACAACCACAACCAAAGAAAAGCTTCTCTTCGACTCCAATCACACACCTGGGAGGACTTCAAAAGAATAGGGGAGAGATGTGCATTGGTGCGCAAATGGTGTATTGTTTTGTGTTTTGTTTGTTTTGTTTCTTTGTTGGCGTTGCCAGAACGTTAAAATTGTTTTCCCATTGTTTTCCAAATGCGAATCAATTGAAGAAACATTTTGTAATTTTTTATTGTCTTACCAATACTGTGCAAGTTTCCCCCCTTTCCTAACCTAACCCAACCCATTCTTAAATCGTTTCGAGAACTCTCGGAGCTAAAAGTTTACTAAACATGAAAGTTCGTCGACACGTCAATTCCGTTCTGAAATTTTCCATACATTGATTTTTAAATAGGATTTGAAAAAAAAAGAAAAAAGGATCTTTTATAAATCGTGAAATTAGCACCTCGTGTGACTGAGAAAAAAGAAAGACCCTGGATCTTATTTTATCAGGTTTTTATACAAAAGCATGAAAGGCTGTAGAGAGGAACTGCGAAGCTGTTAGTAACAAATGTAGTAAGTGAAGATAATTTGGTGTAACAATTGATTTGGTTTTAACGTGTGATTGTTGTTTTTTTCCCTTCCTAAGTTTGAGTTTCTGATTACAACTGTACACCAAGAAATAGTTCGTGATATATGGTCATAACAAAATTTAATGTGACACATTGAATTCTGGATGGACACACTTTAAATGTTTAGCGTGTGGAACCAGTTGCTTGAGGATTTTTACCCTCACCAGTGATACACACAATAAGATTAACTATTGTATAAGAATAAGAGGCATGACCTGCAAGCTGCTTGTCGAGTCCCAAGTGGTTTGTTTGCTGGATGACTTGGGATCTGTACGTAGTCCTTTCGTACCAAGGCACAGTTTGAGGCAGGGGTTTTCAATTATTTTCTCCTTGGGTCCGAATTGATGGTAACAACATCATAATAGAAAAAATCTTGTTTTCTTAAACAATTCGTACTAAAATGTAAAAAAAAAAAAGAATAAAATAAAAAAGGATTTAAATTAACTAAAAAGTAAAAAAATAAATAAATTGAATTAATCTTATGAATCGGAAAATAAAAGCGTGGGTGCTCTTAGATATTATGATTTTATGATAAGGTAAGCAAGAGCACTCACGCTTTTATTTTCCGATTCAATCTATTATTATTACTCTTTAGTTCATCTTAAAAAAGCGTGTTTTTTTAAAATTATTTTAAATTATTTTTTTAAGTATAATAGATGAATACTCGCTGAGATAGGCAACCCAAAGTTCACGCAATAGATGCGGCGTTGCGTGCATTTAAGGATAATTTCCAATTAATTATTTAATTAATTAATTAATTACACTTAACTGGATTATTTTGTCGTATATCTAATGATTCGTATTGTCATCGGAAGCAAGCATGGTTACAAAAATTTCAAAGAAATCGGATGATGGGAAGTGAGTTAAAAATCAATTACAAGATTTGTACCAGAGATGATTACAGAGCAAGTTAATATAAAACGTGTAAAAATAATACTTTTATCTTTTTCATGATTAAAGGGAAAAGCATGGGTCACGCTAATTAAAGAATTTATAAAGGACTGTATATAAGAGCGCGCCCCATGCTTTTCTTTTTAGTCATGCATAAACAATATTATTTTTTACTTTTTAGTACGAATTGTTTAAGAAAAGTACGTCTTTAAAAAGTTTTTTTTAAAACTATTTTTGTACTCAAACCCAAACCCTACTACAACCAGTCAAACGCCACACCACAGCGTTGCAGGCTAGTATTTATGGGTGATATTAAAAAATATTAAAATATGCTTCTAAAATATAGAAATATATTAAAGTAAGATTGGAATATTATATTGTTACCTGACTTTCGTCGCTGTTCAAAATTTCATCATTGTGTGACGTCGTGAAATGAGTTAAACTAACGTTGAAAGATTTGAGGACACCACAAACCATTGTGAACTAAAGAAAAGAACGTAACAACGAATATTTCGATTTCAGTTGGGAAACCGGATATGTAATACACAAAGTATTACTGTACCCATTTCAACACCATTATCTCATACACAACGTGAGTTAAAATGTAAAACGAAATTCAACAATGCGCATGGTGTTTGTTAGTGTCAAATGAAGGGGGCATGGGTAGAACGATCAAAATCCATTTTCGATAATTTAAAGAAAACATACATTATAAAGTGTAAGCGCATGAGTTTAAAATTTATTTTTGGTCTTCATGCACTTTTTCGGTCTGAGCCAAATTACTTTACGAAAGTGGTTTCCATTATAATTTTTTGCCATCTTGCTATTAAAGTTGCGCATAACACTTTGCAAACATAACTATATCAATTTGTTTAATGCCATACACAAAGCTCCTGAATGCAGTGACTGGAGTAGCAGATACTTTTTAGGCTTGAGGTAAGCCTCACAGAAACCAGGTGTTGTTTAGTCAGGAGGTCGAGATGGCCAGTTAGTGTCTTTAAACAGCGATATCAAACGATCTGGGAACATGGTTTTGAAGAACATTCCAGTTCAAACTAAATGTTTGCATCAAGCATCGATCTTTGGAGTTCTTCTGGACGACGAAAAATCTGAAGAATGGAGCAGTGATGTGCAGGATCCATAGTGACAGCTGGGTTGTGAACCAACAAACCTACACGCTATAGCCTGCAACTACACCACACAGTGATTCCGTCCCTCAAATTATCGAAAACTGCCGCCCAACATTAATATTTGTGCGGCGAAAAGTCGATAGAAGCCGTGAATAAAACTCCAGTTACACCCTTCCAATTTTAACTTTACACCTACACCTCTCCCAAACTGAAAATCCTGGCGAAAACCCTGACACCACATACTACGATTGGCTCTTGACGTCAGTCAAGTGCCGTGCCCAGAAGAAGGTCGTGGCTACTACTTCTTCCGCCTTTCCTCCGGAAGTTTTGATTGTAACAGGAAATATCTCCCGAGCTCATGAAGTGTATATACACACGTGGTATCATCAGTTCGCACGTGTTTGTTGTAATGATGACCAACATTCGTTCTCACATCAGAGCTTCGCAGCAGGTGCATGAATGTGATTATTTTTTATATGATTGTGGTCATATTTACCATAGCATTGTGAACAATAATGTGAAAAGTGTGTGGACAATATAAACACCTACGCATTTCGTGTTAGCGATAATGGGCCACAGCATCCAATAACAATAAACAATTAACAATACAACCTACACAGGGTAAACAATAATATGAGACGTGAGTGTTTGCTATTGTTATATCTAACTTTCCGTAACAGTTCTGCACCAACATTAAAAGCCAAAGACAAATACATAAAACCCATTACAGTTGGCTCTTGTGTTGAGTTCGTATGGAAATATTAATAAAATGAATACTAACTTATAACATTTACATTCTTGTCAATAACTGGCGATTAAAACTGAACGTGATTGGTCGAACGTGTCACCAATAGAGACTTTTTATAGCTATAAAATATAATAATGTACTAATACTTTTAGTCCTTTGTCAGACTGGCTGTCACACACAATAAATATCTGTCCAAAGACCGTTATAGACTAGAGTTTACGAATTACGATCCATAGCTGCAGTGTTCATTAACACTTGCTACCAGAGTTAGAATAAAAAGCTCAAAACGAACCACTGTATGTGTGTGTGTTTTTTTTTACCGTTTCTGAAAAATGCTACCTTAGGCCTACATAGTACAGGGTGGTTAGACTCAGTGGCCCAGAGCAGGCGTCAATGAACATAGGATATTGATACTTGGCAGATATGCTAATGAGACAGTGCGAAAGCGATTTACACTGGAACGAAAATTAGTTCCAATTTTCTCCACCAGGTGAAAATGTGGCGCTGTACGCAAATAAAGTTGTTCATATTACATATCTCTCACATGTTTGATGATGATCTTTTCGGCTTAGGTCATGATCTTGTCAGCACATTCTATACAATTTCCACGTGTTCATTGCTTGTACAGCGCCACATTTTCGCCTGCTGGAGTAAATTTGAATTATTTTTTCCAGTGTCAATTGCTTTGTCTCATTAGTATATCTAACAAAAATCAATGTCCTACGTTTATTAGCGCCAGCTCAGGACCGTTGTGATAGTAGGGCCTTTGAAATGTGGATATCAAGAAGAATGGAAGTAATCAGTTGTATATAGAAGATAAAAAATGAAACAGTGCTGAAGAGAATAGGAGAGAGACGATTAATCCTAGAGAGACAATAAATAAGAGAAAGAAAAAAAACTGGTGAGGACATTGATTACACCGAGATTATATAGTGACTGATGCAATTGAAAGTATGGTTGACGGAACGAGAGGAAGAAGAAGAAAACTAATCCAACTCCTTGACAATGTTGAGATGAAAAGTAAAAGCGTAAGATCGGGATGAATGGCTTGAAGGACCTTCTGCTTTCGCCAGACCACTGATAATGATGATGAGTAAGAAATAGAATAACAATATGAAACACAAGAAAGAAAACGACCTGAGCCGTGTATGCCTAAAGGTAATAAATAAAATTCAAACATGAAAGAAAAGACGTTTTGAGCAGGGCTCTTGACCACACTCTATAAATAAAAAAAATAATTTAAAAGACTACTATTCTTAAACAGTGAAAAATTCGTACTAAAAATGAAAAATCATTTTGTTTATGAATGACTAAAAAGAAAAGCATAGGGTGGACGCTCTAATATACAGTCACTTTATATTATAAGTTCTTGAATTGGCGCGTCCCATACTTTTTCCGAAGTTAATGTTTTGTGACCCAAATCCCAAAGTGTTCTGCAACCAGTCAAACGACAGATCGTTGCAGACTAGCAATTATTTTAGGATAAAGAAAAGCCCATATTAAAAATATATTAATATATGCTTTCATAATATATAAATATTTAAAGATATGTCTTGGTTATATCTTCTGCCTTTGCTTGTGTGCGACTGCGAAGACAATGAATTGGAGATGGGCCGGTCATATACCACTAGACGAACAGATAGAAGATGGACGACAAATGTACTAGGATTCCCAGAGAAAAGAAACGACCGAGACAACGTCCAAATGCTAGATGGGTAGATGAAATCAAGCGTTTTTCAGGAGCTACAGGCGTAAGTACAGTATAGCAGCAGGCCGAAATATGTGGAAAGAAAAGGCCTTCATCCAGCAGTGTATAGAAAATGGCTGAATATGATGATGATATGAATGTAACAACAGAATATTGTATTGTCATCCGACTTACGTCGCTCGCAAAATTTCATCATTGTATGACGTCGGGAAATGAGTTAAATTAACGTTGTAAGATTTGAGGACACCATGAACCATTGTGAACTAAAGAAGAGAATGTAATAATAAAAAGCATTACATACTCGGTGAGGAGACAGATAAGAAATAGCACACATTCGTAGATGATGGCCGAGTGAAGTGCACTGGCAGATGATGTACAGGAAGGGGTCTGGAAAGGAAGGCACGAAACCAGAGGGCAGAGGCGTATAAAGTTGGTTTGAAGTTTCAGCTATAATCGGCACGATCCTAATGAATACGACTATTATTAGGATTGTGCTCTCAGATTCGTAGAAAACTGCCAATGACGGCAATGTCGAGGTCCTAAAAGTAGCACAGTTTGATGTCATTGGTTCGGTGTTTCGTGCAATTTGTAGATTTTTTCTCTAAATTAGAGTGTACATTCAACTACCGAAAAAAAATCACAATTAATTGCGTATTCTTCTGTCAAAAGAAACGTTTTTGTCATCCCTGAATAAGTCTGCAACCTCAAGTTGGTAAAACTGGATCCTGCCTTGCGCCTATTGTGTGTCGTAAGACGAACCGCCACTCCTAAGCTTTAGGACGAAGACAAACATTTTTATGTACTCAGAGGTTCTATCCTTGATCATCCTGCAAAGATGGATTTCTCGCAGTAGGGCCCTCATCTATTACAGCATCCACCTTCTGTCACAGAGCGAGACGATCCTATCACAAACTGCCAGTCTGACAAGTGGGAAGCCATTACTTGGCTGGCACAACACTCTGCACTGCCACAGCCAGACCTCCAGTCGGATCATATGTCCCGTTCTTCCCTTTGTAATACGTGCTTGGGCTGGAAAATGAAGAAAGGAAAAATAAAAGCCCCAAACCAAAAAGGAAGCTAAGAAAGAAGGACCTCCTAAGAATAAATAAACTGTGAGAAATGTCCATAAATTTAGGGAGTTGGGGGAAAACATTTAAATGTTTCAAACTGAGAAAAAAATAATTATCTCGACACTTTTCGTGTTACCACCAATAACATTAATAACAGTTGATACGCAGTAGTTTGTTTAATTGGTTTTAACGTGCAAGTTTGTTTCTGAATTTTAATTTGTCGAATAATTATTTATTTATTTGTACTTTGAGTCAGTCCTGTAGTTAGTGACTCTACAGAAGATTTTCTAAGCTCTAAGGGATGAAATGTCATTCCAGCAATCAACTTGTGTAAAAAATTTAATTAGTAGAGTTATTGGAAAGAAAATCAATAAGTACTAAACATTTATATAACCCTTTCTAAGCGTTTTACTTTGGTTAAACTATTCACGCAAATTTTAAAATTGATCCTAATTATTCGTTACAGGTAATTTAATCGCAGTGAATACAATATTTACGAAAATATAATCTCTTATGTTTAGGTTTTTATTATTGTATACATGTTTAAAAATAACGAAATAAAACGATTTTCTTCTAAATTGAATTATATTTTATGAATGACATCACTAGATGGTCATAAAACGTCTCATCTATCATAAGAAGAGACCGCCAAGGAAATTTTTGAAAAGATCATTTCAGATTTTTTTAGTTTATTAAAAAAAAAAAAAAAAAAAAGACGGTGCTTTTAAATAATGTGTCAAATGTTACTTTAAGGGGGTAGAATGGACAATAAACAAATAACCAATAGTAAACGGAAATGCATAATTTCCATTGCATATAATACATAACGCTTGTCACTCAGTCGAAATATTTAGACATATAATTTTTAATGTATGTTTTAAGGAATGTATTATGGAAGACGTTTTGGCATATTAATTACTTATTACGTCATGCATTTAAATATCTTGTCTTACGGATACATTTTCATACATTTAACTTCCTGCTTGTACACGGAGATCCGTATAACGCATCCGGACTCATCGCATTCACTTACAAGCATAGTATGAATCATAGAGTTAGGAAGAAAATAGAGAACATACATGACGTCACATGAAGCCAAATTATTGTTCATCGGCAGCCATCTTGTGTGGCCACATTAGAGTCCCTCTATACCAAGTACTGTGAGGATTGCCTTTTTCGATAGAGGATGAGTGCACCTGGGAGAGGCAATACTCGGAAAAGAGGGTCTCTAAATATGGGACCAGTTAATATGGCCGAAATGCCTCGTCCCTTCCGTCTCTTGGCTTCATTCCCCTCTCCAACAAAACAGCCTAAGGTTCCCTCTATTTATATTACTAACTCTATGGTATGAATAGTTCGTTTGTTTCTTTGATTTAATTAATCGCGGTTAACTATATTTAGTCGTACCATAGCGATATTGTTATATAAAATACACAAACAGTCAGTTGTCATGGACACCGTCCATTCCTTTGTCAACAACTATCACAACACTTCGAATTTCATTCTAAACAGGGATTCCGTCAGGATTTTCGGTTTGGGGGGTTGGTAACTGGAGTTTTTCACGGTTTCTATCTATTTTTTATCGTAAAAAAATAAAGTTGAGGGTGAGCTCTCCAGAATTTGGGGTAGTGGCATCCCCCACGGGGAGTAGGGCGGAATTATTGATTCAAAATTATGTAGAATGTTATTTCGAGTCACTATTGAATATTATAATTTTGATGTAAAGTCCAAATAACTGAGGATTAGTAGAAAACTTCACTTATAATTTCTTCGACAGTACTGGACATCCGCCATCTTCTTCAAGATTTTCCCTATGAATAGTCTTACAAGCAATCCAAACATATGGCCTCGTTATCATCAATTTTATTTGTGAAGTGATGAAATCGAAGTCGATGCAGCTTCCCTGCTTCGTTGTTATCTCCTTAATTGTTGTAGTGAATATTCAAGCGTATAACAATGAAATTCTTTCAACAATGAACAAGAAAGAAAATAAATCGGCACGGATAGAACCCTTGAAATGGTTATGAACTTTCTTCTCTGACAGTCTGAACTCTTTAGGCTTGAATTTGTTGGAGCAGCATTGCAATCTTGTACAACGAAAAAGAGACATATGGAGATAGTGCTGCTATCTATCGTTAGAAATCGTTAGTTTACACTAAACCTGACCTTAATGTATAATAATGTATAATTTTAATTTATTTTCCTCATGGAAAGGCACTTAAACAATCTAAAAGTTAACCATTTGCTTTTCTCGAATAGGCGTGGCAATGGTGAAACATTTTCAGTTCGATCACCTGATCAATAGCCAATGACAGGAGTCAGTCAGCTGTTTACTATACATTTGATCGTTCTTTTGTATCAGAGTGCTCAACGTTTTTGGAAGTCGCGGGCCAATTTGAAAATATGGCTATGGCCCGAACCTGAAATCTCTTTGTTTGAATTCACCGCTTGGAGTTTCGGGGTGATGGACCACAAATAAAAGGTTAGTGGACTGCAAGTGGCCCGAGGGATGTGGATTGAACACCCTTGTTCCATAATATAATTGATAGCGGGGTTTTATGGTAACTTTATATCTTGTCTCTTGACAGTATACTTATACTCCATTCTATAATATTTGCCCTAAAGACTCAATTTTTTAAACAATGTATTCTTTTTTTTTTCAGAGGTCTTTCTGGGATTGTATGAACAACTCTTTAGAAGGTAAGTCATGTTTTCTTTTATATTTCTTAGAGGAAATACCCGTCTAATATCGAATAAGATTATTGTCAACTTTTTCCTATTGCGAGTTGTTGGGATTTAGATCTGGCTGCTTCGCACCCCACCTCACAAAATATTTAAAAATTTTCGAAATTTGATATCGATCCGGGCATTTAAAATAACACATGGTTTTGTGTCTACACACACTGTTTGAACTGGCAACTGAAATTCGCTGAAAAATTATCATTTTGTATTAAAAATGTCCACCATCTTGACGTTCCAATCAGAATCTCTCATAAACGTTGCGCCAGATGTTCTATAAAATCTTGAGAACTTTTCTGTTTTGAATTTGGTATATTGTATCGTCTAATTTGAATTTATTTTAAGGCCTTTAGGCATCTTGGACGGTGCGGAAAAAGGATGTGGGAAGGTAGACGGCCATGGCCTATTTTTTAGGTACCATCTGGTATGACGGAGAAAAAAACCTGGAAAATAATCAATCAGGATGTTCGACCGCTGGGGTCGATCCCAAGACCTCCCGAAATCCAGGATCCCCGTACCATCTCCTGGTATGACAGAAAAACCCTGGAAAATACTGTCAGGATGTCCGACCGCTGGGGTCGATCCCAGGATCTCCCGAATGCTAAGCCAACGCTCTACCACTGATCCACGACCCCTCCGTAATATTGTTATTTTAACAAGTTACGGATGTTGTACAGACAGAAGGTACCGACTATGTTTTTTCCCCCTCACAATTCTTCTAAATTGTCATTTTAGAATTTCTTAGCTTTGTATTTTATTCTTATTAGTCCAAGTGTCATGTTACCTATTATTGAAACACAATATTAAAATCATAGCAGAATTTTGAAGTAGATTTGTTTTTGTTTCTGAATAGCCGATACATTCATATTTACCTACTCAAGCAACTGTAGGAAAAATCAATAATTGAGACTTCTTAAGTCGGAAATGTAACACCGCAAAAGAGTTTCAGGCGTCAAATCCATTGACGTTTCGTGTTTTATCCAGGGACTGTTTTTTTTTAAAGCCTATTTTTTAAATGTCACTCCTATGATGTTAATCTGCTTGAAAGTTTTTGGTTACTCAATTAAACCCCTTGTTATGTGTCAAACTGTCAAAACGTTGCTCTAATCAGATTAACAACTTTTGCTGTCAGTTTTCTTTTTTATTTATTTATTTATTTCTTCTAAAAAGCTGTTCTAACTTGTTTGGATTTTTTTTTTTCCTCAGATAAACTTTCGTGTTCAAAGGTCTTAACCCATCCAACTTTGGCCTGTGTATGTCTTCTTTTTTTTAAAAAAAAAAATAAATAAAAATAAAAATATTTTCCCCTTCGTGTTGCACCTAATTAAAATCAGCTTATCTTTGGACAAATAAAAGTCAGAATGTACCCTACAATGTATGTATTTCAGGTTAAACTAGGGAGAAAATGCTTCGAGCCCTGTAGAATTATTATCGAAAACATTTGTGATTATCGACATGTGGCTTGGGTAGAGTACTTATCAACATTTCAACCTTTTCTTAATTTATATATTAAGAAAGAAGTCCTAATCGTAAATGAGAATCATCATTATCATTTGAATTCTGTCGAAGGTGGTAGGCAGGGATTCCGCCAGGATTTTCAGTTTTGGGAGTGATAATGGGGTGTAAAGTCAAAATTGGGAGGGTGTAAGTGGAGTAAGGCACCGTTTCTATCGATTTGTGGCCGTAAAAATTTTAAAGTAGGGAGGGTGTTCTCGAGAAGAACTTGGGGGAATGACACCTTCATGGGGGGGGGGGGGGGGGCAGAATTACTGGCGATAGGTACTGCAGAGCAAGTTTATAATTGTACCATGTTTTGGGGTTTTATTATTTTCATGGCAGCGCGAGGTATATGTTACTTGATACTGTCTTATGAATTTTATCTATTTTCATATTCGTTTCTTTTCCGTACACTGGTTTAAACTACTTCTTTGCTTGTAGATTTTCTGCGTGAACAATACCCTAATCAGCTATGTTTTCTTTTTTGTATTATTTTCTATCTTGTTCCCTTTTCTGTATTATCTCTTGTGTTGTATCCGTCTTTTTGTTATCTTCTATATTGTTTCATTTTCTGTTTATAACTTGCAATGTTTCCTTTTTCATCTATTGCTTGTAATGTCTCCTTTCCTGTATTTTCTCTAGTATTTGTTTCCTTGTTTACATTTAATCTAAACTGTTAGCTTTTCTGTATTATCTCCTGTACTGCTCCTTTTCTGTATTATCTCTTGTATATCCTTTTCTGTATTATCTCCAGTATTCGTTTCCTTTTCTCTTTATTGTTTGTATAATGTTTTCTGTTCTGTATTGTCTCTTGTATTGTTTTCTTGTCTGTGTTGGTCTGTACTGTTACATTGTATCATAAAGTAAATACGTACGTATTTACTGTACTTTATGCTTTTATGTATTATCTCTTGTATTCCCTGTTTTTGTATTATTTCCTGTACTGTTTCCTTTTCTGTATTATCTATTGTATTTCCTTTTCTGTATTATTTCTTGTATTCTTACCTTTTCTGTATTATATCCTGTATTGTTTCTTTGTCTGTTTATTGCTTGTAATGTTTCATTTTCTGTATTTTCTTCTCTATTGTTTCTTTGTGTATATTCTCTGTTGTACTGTTTCCTTTCCTATGTTATCTCTTCCTTTTCTGCGATATTGCCTGTAATGTTTCCTCGTTGTAGGCCTATCATTTCTTGTATTGTTTCTTTTACTTATATTGTCCTTGTCTCGTTTCCTTTGCTATACAATTCCTGTATTGTTTCTCTGTCAGGTACTTTCCCCAATACTTCTTCATTGTTTTACTTTTACTAGACTTTCTTTGTTCTTCTCTAAGTCGTTATTTCAAGAGAAGAAGGGATAAAATTGAACAATTATTCCGAAAAACGGAAACTTCGAATTTGGTTCGCCTCTCGGTTCCGGGTCTTCTTATCCAGTTTAAAGATCCGAATATGCGGTTACAGATTTGGTTGGCCGATATCCCCTTCTTGATGGAGGTCCACATGTCCCTTTGCGAATTCAGAATCCAGCTCCTTCCAGACTCGAGATTCCGAATCTTCGTTCTCGGATACAAATTCAAGGTCAGGGATTTTCGAATCCGGATTCGAGAACTAAATGTCAGGATTAAGTTTCAGGGCTCGGGTATCTGATGATCTAGGTTCCAAATCCGGGTTATCTACGTCCAGATCCGAGACCGGATATGCGAATCCAGATTCGAAATTTACTGTCCGAACTTGGATATTCGCTTCCAGATTCAAGACTCTAATCTTGTATATCTTGATCTTCTAAATTCTGAAAATCCAAATATTTTTGATTCCGAATCTTGCCACTTTTGTTTAAAATCGTAGAGGATGGTAGCCCTAGAATATTTAGTAAAAATCTGTATTTCTATTGCCGAAGTCAGCACTGCTGCTGGGTGTACGATTTTACAACCTGGTTAATGCCATCTATTGGTCGATTTCACAGCTTTGAAGAGAAGAGCCACACTTAAAGGTTGTTGGTTCCTTTACTGGTCAAGATTGCAATGTTTTGATTTGCTGACACTCTAAGAGTGTCCACTATAAACACCTTTTTTTTTTTTTTGTATGTCGTGTTAGTTAGCCTTAGCAACAAGATTCGGTTATAAACAAAAGAAACAAAAAAAAAAATTATAACAGAAACACATTCCTGTAGCATGGTATTGTTTAGGAATTGATGTATGTATATACGCGTGAATGCTGAGTGGAGAAAAGAGCGCGTCCGATTGGGCGTGAAGAATCTTGTAAGTTGGAAGTTCTCGTTTTGTCTTTGCAAAAGAAGTAATATATTGCCAACGAGGGAACAAAATTGGATAAGCGCAAACAGTTGAGAGTTAAAAGTTTTATTTCTGCACTCAAGAAAATCCGTTTCAGTTCAGTCACAGAGATATACCGAACATTTTCATTATACTCAAAGCCAAACATAGCAGAAGCAATCTATACACGTGTGAACCACAATATTACTCACTCGCTCAGAAAGAGAGAGAGAGAGAGACAGAGACAGAGAGCAAAGGGGAGATACATAGACGACAACACGTGCTTCTAACACACTCACACACCACGAACTTCATCTCAAGCCTCAGCGCTATCAAATTTTATGTCCCAATACTCTCAACCCAAGAAACAATAGCCCATCAAACCAATAAGATTCTGGCTGGAGCATTTGAAGAAAGTAAGAAAAAAAAAATTAAAGAAAAAAATATATTGGCTCGAATGTGAACACGGACATAACTGCTGAAGTAAATGAAGAAAAGGGGTAGCCAACAGTGGTGCAAACTATGAAAAAATGATTGTCCCTAACAATATTTTGAATCACTGCATCTGTCGGGTATTCCTCAAGGAAGTGTTCTTGGTCCTTTATGATTCAGATGTGATATTTTTTCGGATGACCTGTAAACTTCAAAACGAATTGGATTATATGAATAACGCTTCAGGCACTCTTCAAAATGCCAAGTACATAGTTGCCTTTTGGTGATGTTTCAGATTACATATGGAAGGTTCTCTACCAAACCAAAGAATTGAAAAATTGTCTCGACTATTGAAACAAGCGGAATATAATACAATTACTAAACAGTATACCACAAATGTAATTAGTAATTACTGTAATTCTGTAAATTTGCTAAAGCTTTATCGAAATATGAATGGGTAGGTATTTCGGGTATTTGGTGTATTGAAAACATTACATATCAATTTAGGGACGAATTAATATAGTCTATAGTATGAGATAACCAAACAATTCGTTTGAAAGCTTCTTAGCATCCTTGAGCGAGTTTTGGAAATAAATAATGATTCTTAAAAACTGAAACGTTCTTTGTTCGTAAAAGCGGGAAAAGGAATTTTAATGGCGCATTCAGGAATCGTATTTATTTATCTAACAGAACATTTATAAACTAATTGGATCACAAGAGTGTAAAAGGAAATGGGAAAGGAGATAATACTCCGTACAGTAGCTTCTCAGCCTCTGCTTCTAAATGTAAACACTACGAAAAGCTTAGTCAAGACAACTGTCATGAGGACTGAGGAAGACTAGGAACTTATATCGCATTTCCAGTCACAGACAAAGAATATACAGGAAAGCAACTTCTTATATGACCAACGGAAAGCGGATACTAGGCCCTATGTACTCACATAAGAAATTTAAAGCTGATTGGATATTATACCATAGTATATTAGTGCAAACAGCTACCAAAAGCTTCAGCCAATGTCATACCAGTCAACCACTTTCGGTGAACTATGCTTTAGTACATATATTAGGTGTGGACGGAACAGGATCGTAGAGAAATCGATTCTGAGGGAACTTGGTACTCGTTTCCAAGATACGGATCCAGTTACTCAGATCCAAGCTCTGGATTCTCGGAGCCAACCAAAATCCGGATCCAGGTATAAATGTTGCAGAATTCGGATCCAGGTACCTGGTTGCAAGATTCGGATCGAGGTACCCAGGGATCCGGATCCTGGTAACCCGTTCCAAGATTCGGGTCCAGGTGCCCGGTTCCAAGATTCGGATCCAGGTACTCCGGTTCCAAGATTCGGATCCAGGTACGCCGGTCCCAAGATTCGGATCCAGGTACTCCGGTCCAAAGATTCGGATCCAGGTATTCCGGTCCCAAAGATTCGTATCCGGGTACCCGGTTCCAATATTATCCGGAACCGGATACTAACGGATCACGATCCATGTGCTCATTAATACGTTTATACGAGTCAAGAAGATAGTGAGCGAATCAGTTATGTTGTTACTTAAAATGTATGCATAACAAAGAAAAATCAGCGCAATATTAGAGACTTTAGATGGCAACATTGATATGTAAGCTTTCCTTCGTGCCACACGGTCTTCATTTTGTACCCGTAACGTTTCGAAGCTCAGAACTGCTTGAAGTTTAAAAAAAAAGAAAAAAAAAAGAAGACTTCAAAACAATTGAAAATGAAGTAGAACGAAAAGAAATAAAAAAGAAAAGTCAAAAAGCAAAGTAAAAAACAATTTGCCAGGAAGAATAGGATGCATGCTGTGGCACGTATGTGTATTATTGCACCACATAAAATCCCAAGAGCCTTTTGTCAATCATTGTTACATAGGTCAACAGTATGAGCTGCTGCAGTATAGAAGCAATGGAAAGACTCAGCCTCTGCTGCAGTTCATAAAACCAAGCGTTTCATTCCCAGAGCTCTTTTTTCCTTTTTACAGGCTCTAAAAGCTATATCGAAATGAAGTTACACAGTTTTTTTTCTCTTCAGAAACAGAAGGAAAATAGCATATCAACACCTCTCTATCACCTACCTAATCCACAGGATTTGGCTGCGAGAGTTGTAGACTTATATGTTGCAGGGATGTATTTTGTGGGAACAGGGGCGTCGGGTCCGAAATTCACACCCCAAAGTTACCACAACTGGTATAATTTTAGGCGCAATTCCATACTTATGCTCATCATTCCCCCCCCCCCCCCCCCACGAAAAGAAATTCAGAATACGTGACTGATGTGTTGGATTGAGGGAGGTGGCGCCTGATTACACTGGCATCTTGAATGTTTTCGCTAGCTTACTCTCGAGTTACACCAATGCCGAATTTGTGAGCGCAACCCTCCGAAGATGTTTTTTTCGGTGTCCTCTAGCCAGATTTTTCTTACCGCTAGGTGCTCCCTTGGCGGCCTTGGGTAAATTTTCAAGCGCCCGTTGAGCATACTTAGTACTCCTAGGTAAACATTTACCAGCGCGATCTGTAGGCAAACTTTTACTTAGTACCCATAGTTTAAATTTTCCCTACACCCCTTAGGCAAACCTTTCCTAGCGCCCAATAGGCAAGCTTTTACTCACCGAGCTTTAGGCAAACTTTCTCCTAGTGACGCTAGTAAGATTTCCCCTAATGCTCGTTAACAAACCTTTGTCAGGTCTCTCAGACAAACCTTTTCCCTAACGTCCCTTAGGCAAACTTCTTTCCTTAGCACACCTTAGAACATCTTCCCCTATGCTATTCATATTTCCTTCTTGTTTATTCTTTTTTCTTCTTTTGCTAGCGGTTTTCTTCATAGAGCGTTCTAGGCTACAATCTATTTGGAAACAAAGCCCTGAGTCACATCAGGTGAATACCGGATAGTTCCTTGAATCTAAATAAAAATCTGCCAATTTCCATTCTCTTGCAGATTGAGTGAAATAACAGAGACAGCCTGTTTGACCTAATGTGAAGTAAAACTACAGTAATTCAATTATAATCATTTCAACACCCCTCTGTCAATGTAACATCAATTCCATGCGATAGAAGGCAATTGCAGATAAGCATAACTTGGATTTAGTTTATCCGGATCGATTCAGGCTGGAACACTCATTGACATCATCACTAGATAGCATTTGAATGAAGTCATAGGAACATTCTGTTCGAATGGTTGTAGCTCGATTGTTAGAACGTTGGCTTCACATTTGCAAGGTCCTGGGATAGATCTTAGCAGCTGATCATCTTGATTGAGGTTTTCCCCTTAGTTATACGCTAACGTCGGGATGGTATCTTCAAATTAGACCATGGGCTACCTTCCCACATCCTCCCTTCTACCCTGTCTTGACCCGAGACAAAGATACCTAAAGGCCATAAATAAAATTAAAACTAAAAAAAAAGTTCTCTATGAAAGGAAAGATCTCTCGAGTTCCAAATGGAGTATCAAAGATCAGTGGCGGATTAAGCTTCCTCGGCGCCCCTAGGCAGAACCTTAATGTGTGCCCTTCTCAAAAGAACAATAATATATTTACAGTGCCTTCTCAGTATAAAATAAGTATTAGTGAAAGTATTGAAATAAAATGCGACGGATAAAAATCAATAATAAAAATATAGTACAAACCATTCATTTTCTGTATGTGTAAAACTCCACTTACACTCTCCCAATTTTGACTTTACACACATACCCAAACTGAAAATCCTGGAAGAAACCCTGGTTACTGGGCAAGGTGAACCAATGCTAGTTTACCATTGACTTCCATGTGATTGATATCCAGATTTCGTTTTCTTACCCATGTGTTTGAATTTATGACAGTCAGTGGTGGTGCAAAATAACGAATTAAAAAAAAAGTTTTTATTAGCGACGATGATATGGCATGTACTGTGATACAAACCTCCAAGAATTCACTGGTTGTGACTGCAAACCCAACAAGAATTGGATGAATATCCGTTTTAAGAAAAAAAAAAAAAAAAAGGATGGCGGTTGCTTTTACTGTGCAGCTATGGTATGATTTCCCAGCCACAGCCAAAGACCGAGACTATTTTTGGACGGCGCGTTGAGTATCAAACCCACAAGTAAACGCCCCTGGCATCTAAAACGCGTTGCATCGTAAATCAAGAAGCTCACACGAAGACCCCCGTTTTCAACACCACGAAACAGCAATTAACGATTAATTAATGCCAATGCCGCCTCTAGCATTCCCCCTCCTCTCTTCTTTCCGTCTTTTTCCTTCACCTTACCTCCTCTTTGCACTGGCTTCTTGATTAAATAAATACAATCGAAGGAAATATCCCAAACTAAACCAGCCGAGTACCCCATCCGTACGACGTGCCAAACCTACGTGAACTCCTAACTTATTGCCTGTATAGATAGAATTCGTGTAATTGGCAATATCTTTCAACGCGTAAACACATTTAAACTGTCCACGTATGGTATGTACCTTACGAGATCTGATAAGAAAGACATTCATGAATGTGGTACTTTGAAAGACAATTTGGTTCGATTCCCGGCTGGTAAGAAATAAAATACCAGTATATGAAACTTTTTATGGTTGTCTAATATTGCGAATTTTTTTTTATTCATACTGCAATCTAAGTCGACTTCTTTAGTGCTTTACGTATGAAATTAATCGTTTTGATAACTTCTTCAACTACTTTTTCTCTCTCGAATCCCGATAGATTACTTTCTCTAAACGTTTTTTTATACAAATCGGAGTATATCAGTAAAGTGGTAAAAATAGCAACAACGGGGTTTATTTGTCACTTTTCTCGCTATAGATTTATCCCGTGTTAAAAGCAGGGTTTAATTGTACTCACCTGTGGGACTGTACTAAGACTCCATCGTCCGATCGGACTTCCCATCCTTACCATCGGACCGAAGGACATTATTCTCAGACGTGACGGGCTTAGCCCGAAGTTGTCTGGTCAGCTCGTTAAAAAAAAAAAAAAAAGTACACCGTTAAAACTGTACCTTTGAATTCTGAGTACAAAATTCCAATTTTGGACCCATAATTTTTGAGAGGCAGTGGCGAACCCAGGGATTCATATTTTACCTTCGTTTTTGTTTCTATTAACCTGTTCCCCCCCCCCTTCAAGAACAGGGAGGCGAAGAACCGCCCCTCTAAACTCAACCGTTGGTTCACCACTACATCTAAAATAATTGTGGGTACCCACAATTCAAAGATACAGTTTTTAGGGTGTACTGTTCAATATAACTGACATATTAATTTCAAAACAAGGTCAATAAAAAAACGAAACCTGTGCATGCATGTCTGTTCCATTGCTTGAATGGGTTTGGAGCAGAAGCGCAAAAGGGAAACCTTTTATGTACCAAGACGGATGTGATCCGTGACCAATACAGGTGATAATAGTCAATTCGAAGTTACTCCACCAACAACTAGGAGGGAAAATGTAGAATTATTGTGGATTCATAAATGCAGTAAATTATTTAGAAATCCTGAACTTGGGTGTAGTACTAATACTATAACCCCAATAGCTCTGCTTGTGAGTTGTATCAAAGCATGAAACATGTATAAATACACACGAGTATATTTCATCCATTATGTAGACATGTTTCATTATATATAATAGACATGAGTAGTAGTAATGTACTGTGCACGTTGATTAACATGATGTTATTTATTTTTGAATTTATATATATATATCATAGAAGCAGATACCGTAGGATTTTTAAAACATTCACATATATCATTCAGAACCATCTATTGATTTATGGTAGTATTAATTTAGGGCTAGTGTGTGGATTTCACATTGTGGTTATCGCAATTAACTTCCAATGTGCCTTTCATTACCACAAGACCATTTATTCTTCCCCCTTCGCCCTCCCCGGTGATTTTATTATACCCTGTGTGTCAATTTGCTGCTTTTTTTTTGCTATATTCTTGTCTCTTTCCACAAGCTGGCGACCTATAGATCCCCTGAGAGAGAGAGAGAGGAACTCGTGGAGGGCTCGCTGGTTCAGTTGCTTCCAGAGAATGAATTGCTGCCTGTGGTGCACAATGACTCGAGCTATCCATCACGAAATTTCTGTTCTCTACAAAGCACATTACTGCTGTAGGGAACAAGAGAGGTGAGGGAGGGTTGGAGACCTCACCTCAACCTTTTTGTATGCCCTCTCATTTGTCGTTTTTGAAGAGTTGGATGCAGGTTGGAATTTTTGTGAGCTAACAGTCTCTTTTGATGTTTTCCGTTATTATTTAAAAAAAAGAGAAAATGTCACTGATCACTCATTGTTGTTCATGAATACTGAAGATAAATAAAAAAAACAATGGCGCTGGTGTCACCGTTATTACTTACTATTAGCACAGAAAATCATATAGAGCAACGTTCCGCAAACTGTGGTCCGTTGAACCTACCAACTAATTAAACTGGTCTGCACTTTAAAATAGTTTGCGGAACGCTGATATAGAGAATTAGCCAGTATTTGTAAATTGCTACACATTTCTTTCTGATTTCGAAGAAGTCTCTTGCCTCGTGCTAGATGTCTCTGTTCTCAAATGCTTATTTTCTTAAACATCCTGAAAGATTTAAAGCTTAGATTAGTCCGTACTGCCATATTTAAGCTAACATTAAATCAAATCACAAAATAAGCTATTGAGTTCAGAGCCATTTACCGATGTGACAAGAAACTGTCTCCAAGCCAGAAAGAAATGCGTAGTTAGGAATGGAGGCGGCTTCTCTGTGCTATTAATGTTCCCTTCAGGCCAACATTTTGAAAGCCTGTAATAATTTCTTCTTTTTCTCAATTTTATGTTGATTAGTCCATAGAAAGATTTTCTGTTCGTGAGTAACTTTCGCTAATATTACTATAGTTTCATATTCACACTTCACATTCCTTATTTACGAGAGCGATAATGATGATAATAAGTCCCAGAGAAAAGTTTGATTCCAAAAATTCCTCGAAAACGCGAACAGAGATAGTGGTTTGCATTTGGTTTCCAGCTTCTGTTGCGTAGAGAATCAGCATAGAACCTGACGACTACGTTCAATACGATTCCACAGGAAGTCAATTCGAGATAGCACTGTAAACTTGCAGCTTACAGGGCTTCAAACTTGCTACAAATCTTATTTTTAAGAACGTTGGTACACCAACATCGAGCCTTTGACGGAAAAAAGATTTCTTTGTCTGCACGAAGTCAGAATCTTCATATCTGTTTGGTGCCTGTCACGCTCACCATTACTCCACTGTTCTTCTCCTGAATCAATGCATTTTACTGGTTCTTTTATGTTGCGAAGACAGTTTCTGAAGTAAAAGGATGTAGGTTTAAGCTCGACAGTGGGAAGGCTTATTGATCTTATGTTCGAGTAGAGCTATGAAGAAGGATGATTCGTTGATTTTTTCTCAAGCGAGTCACCTCAAGAGAATCATAAAAGAACTAATAAAACAGAAGATAATCAGGAGTGGCGCGATAGAGCAGTGGATAGTGTGACGGACTACAAACAAAACTGAAGATTCTAGATTCAAGCCCCAGTCAAGACATTAGAAATCTTTTTCCGCCACAGGCTTCATGTTTAACAAGACAAGTTTCTAGCAAATTTTTCATCTGTCAACTAGCAAGTTTGCTGCAAAATTGTAGCAAGTTTGCAGCCTTGCAATAACAAAACTTTGTGCAAACTTGCAATGCTAAACCTAGTAGAAACTTGTTGCAAATTTTGTGCTATCCAGGATCCCGGTACTTGTCCTCAAGGAAACGAACAAATCACTCATGCATGAGGATACCGCTATGTGTTATATGTGAAACTCATGTGATATACAATCATAGTGTGGGACCAATCTTGACTAGGGAAAGACCATAGACCATGGGAAGCTCGAGTACTTATTTTTAAAGTAAAAGAAAAGACAATTTACATCTATGATACCACTTCTATACATGGATTCCACCATTATTGAAGCATTTATCGTAATGAGCACTAGCTTCTGCATACATATAGGTCAGGTATCTATAAATTGAGTTGAGGTCGCTAAACTAAAATCTGAAATAACTTTTTTTTCTGCCTGCGTTTTGATGTGAAGCAATAAAATGAATGCTTAAAACGGAGAAAGCTAAACAAACAAACAAAAATGTGTCATCTTTAGGTTCACCATATAGAAACGACCGGATAACCAAAGATCGATTGACCAAAATTTGAAACCAGTTTCTTTCTATCTACTTTGGTTGAGACGGCTAATGTAGGTTCTTAAAATGAAAAGAAATAATAATCAAACGAAAAAGGACCTACCGCTTCCCGAATCGCCAAGTTTAAAAAAAAAGGTTCCAAAATCAAAGTAACTGAAATCAAATTCGAACTCAATTTCTCTTTACCTACTTTTGTTGAAGCGCTGGCGTGAAATGTTAAAAAAATGGAGAAAGCTGACCAAATTATAAGGACCTGTCGCTCTCAAGACTCATCGTACAATTCAAAATCACCGTAATTAATCGAGGTGGCTGGACTGAAATTTGAAACACGTTTTTTCTCTAACTGTTTCAGAAATCTTGCATACGAATAGACATAGTACGCCTGTTTCTTACGCAGCCCAAATGACAGCAGTGCGTTCTTGGTTGCATAACAAAAAGGAAATCTTCATTTTCTTTGTGTCTAAATTGCTTACCATGAATTGAATTGTATTTTTTTTGCCGCTTTGGCTTACGCCGGAGTGGGACAGCGGAGAAGGATATCGGTAGAAAGTCGCCCAGGCCCTAATTTAAAGTTTCCATCCCGGCATTAGCTTGGTGTGACAAGAGAATTATTGGGAAATCCTCATTTACGGTGGTCATTGCTGGATTCCAACCCAAGACATTTCAATTTCGATTTGAGCTACAGCCGCTTGGCTTGTTTACGATGATACAATACAATGTTGATTCATTTCCACCTTTACTGGTCAGACAGCTTGTTGAGATTGACATGATGTTATCCAAAAGAGGGGGTTTCTGCTATTTTGTATTTTTCAAAATACTACTTTTTTTCTCTTTCCCATTTTGGTATATGCTCTGGTTTTGTATTATCCCGAAAAAATCATCATATTTAGCCATTTTGAACCCACTGCTGAAGGTCTCTCCCTTTTTCTTTTTTCGGTCTGCTGCTATCCTCATGCATGTAGCTTCTGAAAAACGCTTGATTTCATTAAACCATCTTGCATTTGGACGACTTCTAGACCGATTATTTTCTCTGAGAATCCAGTGTAGAACTTTTGTCATCTATCTTCGTTTCGTCTAGCTTTGTGACTGGTCCATCTCCATTTCATGTTCATCGCTGCCATGATCACTTCCACTTTTGTTTCAAATCGAACTCCGTTATTTGTCTTCCGGTCCCTCCTGGTTATCACTAGCATACATTTCTTCATTGTTCTTAGTGTAACTCTTAATTTATTTTAGCTATTTGTACGTTCAGTGTCTACGTTTCACAGTAACACATCACAGCTGGAAGTTGTAATTTTGGAAATTTTAGTAATAATAGTATTTTTTTTCTAGTTGTTCTGTAGTCGTCACTTTTATTGTGTCATAATCACGTTAAACAATATTTATTGCATATTTTTAGTTTTTTTTTCCATATCTTGTATTTTTTTAAAAAAGAATCTTTTGTTTGGTTAAACCTTCTGTGTACGACACAACCCATCATATACGATAATTTAAAATATTATTTTACGCATTTTCCAACAAGCTTTTAGCACATTTAGTGACGGTAAAGCTATTTAGGAAAGAGGAAACAGTTTAAATCAAATTCTAAGTTCCTAGTTTATTCCGTTTAATCCCAACTCTGATCTGATATTAAGAAAATTTTAACTATCGTAATTGATTATCTGGTGCTACATACTCTAGTGGTTAGAGCGTTGGACTCATGTCCGCGTGGTCCCGGGTTCAATTCCCAGCTGGAGCCCCACTTTTCGGCGTCTTGAGGCAAACTGGGAAGTCACGTGAATAAAGACGTGAAGGCCACTCGGTCTAGAAAGCCCCTAATACAATACGTCTGTTCGTGGCCAGGTGGCGCGCATTGCTGACCACACTGCAGTCACTCAGGTGTACGTAGTTCCACCAACCGCGGACAGATGGCGTTGGGGAAAGCTCAGAACCTTTCGGTCTGTAACGCCCGTGGTTATTAATTGATTATCTAGTTTAAAAAAAGGGGTTGAGATCCCATGTTTAGTAAGACACTTCTATTTAGTTGGAATTCTGCGTACGTACATTCTGAGTTCCTGCGTACCACTGGTTGCTAGAATTGCATGATCCGACTAAAATTCTACAGTATTCTGTTTTACCCTCTCCAACGCTATGTGGCGCTGGTTCTCTGGGAAGACCGCTTACCTCACCACACAGCTATAGCCATCTGTTCTTCCCCCTCCGCCCCACCTGGTTAGCATTTTTATTCGTTTCCCCTCAGGTGAGGAGGGAGGGAAGAGCTTTCCCTTGAAGGCTTGAACAGTAGGACAAGGAAGGAAAGAGGTAACATCAAAGGGAAACCGCAGTATCTCATCTTCCTCTCCCCCGCACACCCACTGGGCAGCAGCGTCCATCTTGTTGATCTTTCCAAAATCTGGCATCCGCATATTAATAAAGTACTTATCTGGGAACAGGGAAATCAGGGTTGCCAAGTGAAGTTTCAGAATAATCACGGTTGAATTATCTGCTTCTTAATTTATGATACAATTTATTTATAGACAATTTACTTCAACGAAATGTTTTCTAGCATCAGACTGATATCAGGGTAGGCTAAAAAATCTACGTTGTTAATTAACAGTTTACAACAATCTGAAAGGTTGGGTAATATTAGAATAGTTCGGAAGCTAGTTAAACTTTAATTTTCAATAAGGTTTAAAGTTAGGCCAAAATCGGCCCGATATCGTGTGCTACTTGGGTTCAGACGATGGAGTGAAGATTGAAAAAAGGAAGTGGCTATGCGCACGTCCGACGTTCGCTGTTGATAACACTTCTGTACACGCCAACAATGTATTTTGCATTTGGGCAACGGAATAGGAAGTGACATAAAAATAATCTCGATCATCACGTCTTTTTCCGGCGGACGATACTGTGACGATAACTTTCAGCTGTGACAATGACAGACGTTTTATTTGATACGTAGCGCAATCAACTAATAGTATCAAGAACTGAGAAAGGCCTAATTTCTTGTCTTGCAAGAATATTAAAAAAAAAAAAAAGACTGACTGATTTTTGTTGAACTCTGATTCAAACGCCCAGGGCAAGAAATGACAGCAATGCCACTGTCCCGATTCAAATTGTGACGTCATTTCCTATTGACGGGTACATAAGTGCTGTCAGCGGCGAACGTCGGACGTACGCGTAGCCACAGCGTTGAAAAAATATCTTATAAATCATGAACGTATTAACTTATTTATTTTCTCTGCTCTGATCGACATAACCCCTTAATCAAAATAACCCCGCCCCGGGGCTCCTATATAGCATCCGGGAAAATTCATCTAAAGTCCATCCGAAAGCAATCCTTTGCGTAGAATACAAGAGTACTGCTTTTACTGCTTTGATAGTACAAATATCTAATAGGATTCGCCTCCGTGACTCCTTCAGAATTCGGACATGTTGTAGATTTCCGTGTTCACTTTTTACGTTAGCTAAGGATAGGTTAGGTTAGTTTAGATTTTGTGTCGTTGGGCTGTTAAACAGTTAAATTCTAAGTGTGTAAATATTATATGTGTACGTGTCGTAATAATAAATATCATCAATCAATTGCAAAAGGTAAGTTATGTAAACTCAAGAACGCTTATTCATTTATTTCGTAATAATTTCACAACTTGAAAGCTGAAAACGGAAATAGTCCTTTGCTTTATAGTAGTGATTACTGTCGATCAGCTTCTTTCCAAATCCTTGGACAAATGTACAATTTTCATACACTTGAACTACCAAATGATCAGTTTGGATACACACACAGCATTAATGTAGGCCTAACATATTCTGTAATGTGATTGTATCGTATGTTTCCCCATCTCACACATAACATAACAAAATTATGATACAGAAATAGAAAATTATAGTTTATTTATATTATGATAGCAGATAATTGACAACTTTTTATTTGCTTGACGATATTATTAAAACTCGTATTTCATACATAAAGCTTTATTTCTGGAAGGTTTCTCGTGAGTTTGTAAAAAACAAAACAAAAAAAAAGCTATCCCTTGTGCGATGCACACTCGCCATGAACGGTGCATGGGGAATGTGGAGGTAGCGCTCCACATATTCTCGACCTACAGTAAAAAGTGAGGTGTGGTGGTCAGTCCCTCGACAGCCTTTACCTTACCATGGACATTCTGGTGCTCAATTTGATAGGAGGAGGCTGAATGTGCTTCAGAGTGTCAGGCGTGGGAACACTGGGAGAAACGTCTCCAATCTCCTGGTCGGGATTTGAACCCGGGCCTCCCGGGTAGTAGTCAGACGCGCTACTGCCTGGGCCACGGCGACTCATACTCGTGAGCTTGTATAACGCGAAATTATCTATTAACTCACGAGACAATACACTGAATTGGCAACTCTGAATATAGACAAGATAGCCTCCAGGAAACAGAAAAGAAAAAAATGTCGATGTCCCCCGCGATATAATAAGAAAACACAATGCCCAACCACTGAGTATCTTGACATATATCCCAAAGATAAAATGCAAGAAAAGACAGGAGAGGCAAAAGAAGATGGAGAAAAAATGTCCCTCTGTTGGATTTGTTCACTGGCAGAATGTTTGGAATACTGGTTTACCTGTTGTTGGTATTAGTTTGAGTGTGCACAGCTAGAAACGAAAAGGTCACGAAGCCACAGATGATTATCTGCAGGTGCTTAACAATGGCCGTGATTTACATCAATGGGGAGAAGACCTCGCCTTCCAACATTCTCGTTTGACTACATGTTTTTTTTTCTTTTTCTTTAAATTAATAGTTTTAGATAAAAGCAGGATTTAGCAGACACTGTCACCTAAACATAACCTTCTTTACTACTTTTTTTTTATCTGCCAGGATGTGCTAAATTCTTCCAATAGAAACGTATTACGGTATAATAAATAAGGATTGACCAAAGGTAGTATGTTGGTGTCGCAGTCGAGAGGCGTTGGGATTAAACTTCTGTAGCAGTGAAGTTTACTGCTTTACCAGCTCCATGAGTCCATGGGGCGGAAACTAGAATACTATATATGGCCTGAACTGTGAAACTATAGACATAATAATGTTTACCCTGTATTTGAAAACTTTAATATGATTGAAAGAAAGATAAAGGTGAAGAAATTCGATGCATCGTTCATAGCCATTCAATGATTGAAAGCAAATATAAAGCTGAGCATGGTCGGTGGCTGGTTTCGTTCATAGCCATTCAATGATTGAAAGCAAAAATGAAGCTGAGGATGGTCGATGCCTGGTTTCGTTCATCCCCATGCAGTGATTAAAAGCAAAAATTAAGCTGAGGATGGTCGATACCTGGTTTCGTTCATCCCCATGCAGTGATTGAAAGCAAAAATGAAGTTGAGGATGGTCGAAACCTGGTTTCGTTCATCCCCATGCAGTGATTGAAAGCAAAAATGAAATTGAGGATGGTCGATACCTGGTTTCGTTCATCCCCATGCAGTGATTGAAAGCAAAAAAGAAGCTGAGGATGGTCGATACCTGGTTTCATTCATTCCCATGCAGTGATTGAAAGCAAAAAATGAAGCTGAGGATGGTCGATACCTGGTTTCGTTCATCCCCATGCAGTGATTGAAAGCAAAAATGAAGTTGAGGATGGTCGATACCTGGTTTCGTTCATCCCCATGCAGTGATTGAAAGCAAAAAAGAAGCTGAGGATGGTCGATACCTGGTTTCGTTCATCCCCATGCAGTGATTGAAAGCAAAAATGAAGCTGAGGATGGTCGATACCTGGTTTCGTTCATCCCCATGCAGTGATTGAAAGCAAAAAAGAAGCTGAGGATGGTCGATACCTGGTTTCGTTCATCCCCATGCAGTGATTGAAAGCAAAAATGAAGCTGAGAATGGTCGATGCTGACTTTATTCATAGATATTGAATAATAGACCAATTTTCGTAAGAATTCCACTCGAGCTGGCCAACATACGTTCGTTACTACACCATGAAGTGACATGTGAGTCATACAATAAATGTATAGTTAAAATATACTGAATTTCTAATACATTTAATCAGTAATTAGAAAACTTTTGAGTCGGCAAGTCTTTAATTACACAGAACTCGTGCTTTGAATTATTCTAGGAGAAATAAATGTCAGAACGGAATAGTAAACAGTACACATGTGTTTCTTTAAACATTTTTTTGTGTATTTTCCTGAACTAAAACTAGGCTACGATTAAAATATTTCGGACAAGGTCAAAACTAAAAGAATTTCGTTTTGAGTGCAAAACGTAAATCTTTTAACTGCATTTTAACGGTAAATGTTGAACCGATTAATATATCTTATCTGAATTGAATCCATCCATGTATGTGTTTACACCAATCTTCTGAAAAACAGGTTAGTCAGGTCTAGAACTATAAATAAACCACTAATGTTATCTTTTTTTTGTCTTTCCTTTTCGAGGGTCTTTCAATATATCAGGGACAGTGAAGAACATGAGTTTCTTTCACACCTGTCGCTGTCTCTGTTACTATTAAGTAGCCTCGTACGTTAATATTTCTGCAATATATCAAAACCTGTTTTCAAAATTCATTAATATAAATATGTATCAGCCAGATTTCTTAAAAGATAAGATTATTTATAGAGATTATGAGATACAAACACTTACTTGCCTGTAGTTTTGTACAGCTTAATTTGTAATGAAAACGTGATTGTGCTGCACCTCATGTTATTTTATGTGGCAAAAAAGGCGACACCAATTGATTATATTGTTGTGATTAGAAACGTTATAACTTGATATTCATTGCCTACTCAGCAGATTGGGATAAAACCCGTCTTTCTATTAGAAATTCTGTAAGTTGGTGAATGAACACCTTCCAGTTTCTGCTATTAAACGCATTGAGTAATGAATTAGAATAGGAAAAAAATACTCACACCATTCACCGTATTTTACATACGGTTGCGAAAGTTGGAGTACGGCCCTAGCAGATGAACATAAATTACGTGTGTTTGAAAATAAGGTTTTGAGAAAGATATACGGGCCGAAACGGGACGAGATGACTGGAGAGTGGAGGAGACTGCATAATGAAGAACTCGACGGACTGTACGATTCATCAGATGTTGTAAAAATAATGAAATCGAGACGACTAAGGTGGGCAGGCCATGTAGCTCGGATGGGGGGAAAACGAAGATTATATTCTATCCTGGTTGGAAGGCCGGATGGAAGGAGACCATTGGGAAGACCGAGACGTCGATGGGAAGACAATATTAGAAGAGATCTTTGAGAAGTAGGTGTTCGTGATGAAAACTGGCTTGATATTGCCCAGGATAGAATCCAATGGCGAACGTTTGTTACTGCGGCGATGAACTTGTGAGTTCCATAAGCCATAGAGCTAGTTAGTTACTTAGTTAGATAGAATGGAGCTCTAACTGCAAATGGTAGCCAATAAGCCAATTGGAATAGTTCGAATATTAAAGATAGCGAATCCAAATTTATACCACATCCGTTGGATATCAGTAGAATATATATTTTCAGCAACTGTAGCAGATACGGTCAATTGAAACAACTTTTGTGTTCACATATATGACCATTGGACCGCCTCGCTGGCTTAGTGGTTAGCGTTGCTAACTATGGATTCGATTCCCGGCGCTGCCAAAGACTTTTTCCAATGCATGTGGGTCTGGAACGGTGACCATCCAGCTTCGTGATGCAATTGGGAAGCTGCTATGAATAAAAGAAGTGACGATCACAGTGAGAGCTAAAGCTCTTCTCTCTCAACCCGTCTAGTCAGTGTGGGCAGTGGGAGCAGAAGACCAATTTCCTTCCTCCAGGGAGAAGCCTCATCCAGTAGTGGATCGAACATGGCCATAATTTATTATTATTATTATTATATGTCCATCTGAAGTGATCCAGTTTTGGCCTATGCTCACAAATATGCTACTGAGCGGCCGTGGCTCAGCGGTAGAGCGTTGGCTTACCCTGTATCCGATTTCAGCGGTGCACCGTCGAGTGTACGTCCCGTTGTATCCTGTTTAGCCCCGTTGTCCGATTACTAAATGCAGATCGTGACAAAAGAATAATCTAATTTTTCGAAGAATGATCTCTGAAAAGCATCTTTATTGGATTTCTACGAAGGCAAATGGGAGGAAGGGAGTTATTTGTAAGTAGAATTTTTCAGTATCAGTTTTAACAGTAAAAATTTTAAAGTTGTAATTAAAAAGTTGGGAGGGCGTGACCCCACTATTGGGGTGGCAGTACCCTATGTGACATATCAAATCAACGTACTTCTGTTGTTGCGGTTTGTGAGATCTAAATGTAGTAAAACAATAATATTAAAAAAAAAAATGTTATGCCTGCCACCTGCACATAGAAACACATGTGAAGACGCGAAAGTAGATATTCTAGGACAGCAATTCAAACAGATATACTATCTCCATTCGGTAGATCCGGGTTTGATACCTATGGCCGATCATCGTCCCTGAGGTATTCCCGTGTTTTCTTGTCGTACCAGGAAAATGACAGGATGATACTTTGAAATTAGGTCACCTATGGTCGACTCCCTCACCTATCCCTGTAGATGTCTAAAGACTCCAAATAAATTTAAATTAATTAGGTAGCAGGTCATGGACACATCTCTAGGGGTTTCCTAGCTGCTGTGTAGATAACCCCAAAGTAAAATTTGCCCATTATTTCTAATAAAACTCATCTGAAATCACAAATGTATAGAATCACTAATCACTGTAAGTCATAGCAACTGGTTTCCACAAACGAGTACTTATTAACGGAAGGTCATCGAACTATCATCACAAACAATATTTACATTACGACTAGGAATAGAAATGATTAACGTATTATAAAAGCATATAAAACACACCCACACATAATATTTAATATGTCACCAAATCAATATATATATTACTTTCTTCTTTTTCAAATATGGCTTCTAGTCGCACAAACGGTGGATTCGTTACCGGTACGTCCAAGCGTGCATTAGATGGGCCGTCGATACACGCCCTATGCCGCTCAATTCGGATAGAAAAAACGGCGCATCAAACGGTACAACGGCACAATCAAGGGTGCAGAATGATGGATTCGTATAGACCTTTAGTATTCGGGAAGGTCGTGTGTTCAATCCCAGCGGCCGACCATCCTGACTTTTTTTTTTTGCAAGGTTTTCCCTCAAATACTTCAACCTTCAACTCAGGCCGTGACTGACATCTCCCCTCATCCTTTTCCCTCCCATCCCGGCCTGAGCCTTAGATGCCTAAATACCACAAATAAAATGCAAATTCCATAAATAGACCAATCTATTTCAATAAAGTAATTCTGTTTTTAGCTTATGTCCACAAATATTTTCATTGTTCTTATTGAAATTATTGTTTTTTTTTTGTCTTATGGCCACAAATATATCACTTGATCTAGGTTGATCCAATTTTTCGTTTATATCCACGAATAAGTCAATTTCTCTAAATACTTCTTTTCATGAGAAAGGAAATTCTTTGGACTGTAGCAAACTCCTCAATTTCTATACGCACAAGTCGCCTCTGCTTGAAATAGAGGTAACTTTGAAAGAATATTCCAGGCTTTCGAAGTTGATAGTAGGAGGAAACCATCATATACTATATAAAAGGTGTTTATTTTTTAACTACTAAAAAAATATTGCAAATTTATTTATGTTGAATATACATTAGTTTTAATGTTTTCGTTCCGCCTCACTCCACCTCTCTCTCTCTCTCTACCCCCTCTCTCTTTGAGTATGTGTCCATTATCTTGGAGGTATATAATGAAACATAATAACCTTGTAAAAACAAATATTTCGCTCTTTGAGAGCGTGCATTTTTTATTTTAAATCCCAAGACGTATAAATAAACACTTCTTTATTATTTGACGTAGCCATCCTTACACGCACGATCCCTTTCTGGCTTGTTTCATGCCTGATCTGCTGTTCGATGTCTTCTATATTTGCATCGCTTGGAAAAGAAATAAAAAAAGTAGTTCTTACATTTTTCTTTCTTTCTTTTCTTTTTTTTTTATTTTCAACTACTGCCAGACGAAAATATATTTGGACGAAGCTTTTTTGAAACGATTTTCAAAGAACCTCCTTGCCGACAGGGATATAGAGCGGTAGCATTTGGTGGCTGTTGAAATATCCAACAGCCACCAATGAATGTTCATAAATACCCTTTGGGATTTCAGCGTCGTCTTCTTTTTTTTTTTCTGTGGTGGTGTCGCTTCTCAACCTCCCTTTCCCCCCACTCTTTTAATGATGTTAATGTAACGTTTATTTTTGACTACATTACAAAAGTATTTTGTTGGAACAAATAACTGTATTCTTGTCGCGAACTAATTTAATTACTGTCTCTCTTCTCTTAAGCATCCTACAAAGTACATTTGTCATATTTATTTTTTCTTGGCAAGCTTTGGTATATTATGAGGAGTTTAGCCTGAATATCATAGCTAATTCAAGTGATTGTTGGCCTTCAAAGGGTTCAGAAGAGAAACAGTGTCGACTGTATTAAGTATCTGGTCCTCTAAACGTAAGTGGAACACGGATTCTTGCCAGGGTTTAGAAACAGATGTGTGAAATGCCGGTTTTAGAGGTGTCTCGTTCATGATATTCATTATTTTCGTAATTAATGAGTAGTTCTACGTAATGGAGTATTACTGGGAACAATAGGGGAGAGTAGGGCAACACTGGGGCAGATTGAAACTGGTTGGGACATCGTTTATATCAATGGTCGGATTCGAATCTGAAAGAGAATCCAAATAACTCACGATCCGAATAGCCGAAAACTAGTTCGGATTCGAGATTCTGTTTTCCGAAACCGTATGTGGATTCGTGAATCCGAAGTTGCGTCTGAATCTGAAGATCCGAGTATGTGAAATCTAGATCCGAAGATTTTGATCCCTGAAATCTGGATTTGTAAACCCGGATATCTTGCTATCCAGAACCAGAACCAGAACCGAAATCTGGATTCTGGACATCCGAAATTCTTATATCGGAAACCAAGATTTGGATATCCGGCATCTGGAACCGAAAGATCCAACATCTGAAAATCAGAAACGCTGATTCGAAACCGTTTGGCAATCCGACGCTCAACTGTAGCCCTATAAAAGAAGAAAAAAATGTTTTGTCGATAAGAGCAGGTCCAATTGTGATAGTTTAGGCTTCTAATTTCGTTCTAGTCTTCAGTTCTCTTTTCTGTTTCGTCTTAGCGTATGATTGATTTCCAATAATACTTCTACGAATTGAATCAATCCTATTTTCCCTTCAATATACAATTGAGGCTTATGCGCGACCAAACGTCTAAGTGACAAATTGGTGAAAATGGAGTTACTTACAAAACAAAGGTCTCTCATGTGTCCTTGACATGTATCTGTACTTGGATTGAGCATACTGCAACAAATAGCCTCAGTATTCTGAAATTTCTGAAGCGAAATGCACTGGAGAAACCGTGGAACAAAAGTCTATGTAACATCCTCTTTCCGCAAGCTTAAACAGTAGGGATGGACAAAAATAGCGAAGCAGCTATTTTTTACTGCTACTTTGGCGAAAATTACTATCACTGCTACGAGTCACGATAGTAGAAAACTCCTAGTGCTACTTTTCTCCAAACTTCGCGAAGAGTATTTATTAACAACAGCACACCGATGAAAAGAAGTAGCTGCAAGCTGTTACTTCATTTTCTATTTCTAGAAGTCATTCTGGGAGGAAATATTGGCCACATAACACCACATTATTTACTCATGGTAGAGTGATGAAGTAGTTCTTCATAACGAACATTGACATGCCTCCGCTAGCAAGTGTCCGCTTGGCGATGTGACTACTGCACCGGACTGCTAATGCTGTGACCTGGGTTCGATTCTCGGTGAGGTGATATATTTTTTTTCTTTCAAAAAACAAATAATTTTCTTTTTTAATACATATATACGGATTTTAAAATTATATAAACTTCACCAACTCTTGGTTAAATCAGGCTAGGTTAAGTGAATTTAGGTTCGGTGTTTTTCTTATTGACCACGCGATTCACTCTTATTCATTACAACGGTAACAGTTGGTCTAGTGTTGAATTCTGAGACGATATGTTCCATCCCGAAAGGGTCGTCATTTTTCTTTGTCAATTTCTAGCAGAAACAAACAGGACAATACTTTCCTAATGTATAATAATATTTTGTGTGCTGCGGTAACATCGCGACCTTCGGATCAGTCATGTGTTTGAAGCCCGCAGCTCGATGTTAGAGCGTTGGCTTAGTATTTGGGAGATCGTAGGTTTAATCCTAGCGAATGACCGTCTTGACTGAATTTTTCAGGCGTTTTCCTGTCACACCAAGACAGTGCCAGATATGTCGCGACCAAGCGGGAGGCGTTTTGCTTTCTTCTTTCTTCTTGTTGAGAGCGACAAACAATTTGAAGAGATTCCAAGAAATTTGACTGTTTTTCCTGGAATAAAGTATTTTCTAGAAGTGATTTGAAATTTAAAGGAGTTTCGTGGGATCTTGTGACGTTTTAAAAGCTTGATAGCTACCAATACTTAGTTCTGGTCTGAAATCAGAAGTTCAATTTTTAAGATTGAAGTATATTCTTTATTTGCTTATATAGGTTTTATAAATTTGGAGCTTGTGAGCTAGAAGTAAGATATTTGGGCTTTTAAAATAGTTTCTATCTTTGAATAGTTTGTATTAGCAGTTCAGGATGATGTTTTAGGTCAGGAGTTTTGCCTTTTGAGTGTATATTCTAGATAAACGAATTTTGGTGTGGGTTGGAATTTTGGAAAGGCAAAATTATAGGCCAGACGAAAGTCACCGTGGCTTCTGAGAAGGTGACTTATGAACTGCAGACAGGCTTCGGTGGTGACGATGACGGTGTTACTACGTTTCGTTGGGAGAGCTGCACCTCTACAGCTCTGGTGGAGATGTTTCGGAGAAGCCTTCGACAACCGGCGACAGAGTACTTCGGAGGGACCAGACACGGTTACCAGGTTTCTTTAGTTAAGAGTAGTTGAGGAATTTTTGCTCTTCTGTAGGAATTACCAAGATAGGTTTTTAGGGAAGGTAGAAGGATTCGTCCGAGGATTCGGGTGATACAGGAGGCGATTCACAGCGCCAAGCAGAAGGAATCGCCTTTGTGGTTGAGAGAGATGGGATACGATTCACAGCGCGAAGCAGAAGGAATCGCTTTTAGGTTTGAGAGAGATGGGATACGATTCACAGCGCGAAGCAGAAGGAATCGTTCGTATTAAGGTGAGGAGTGTCTGGTGAGGACTGGTCTCTGAACTCTCTGGTCTCAGAGTCCATCTTTTATACTCCATCTTCCCCGTAGTTTACGAGATTCTCGGAGAAGAACGAGAACTCTCCAAGGCGGAGTTAAATTGTCCCTGTTTCTTCGATTATCCAATAATTTGGCAACT
>JAGDQP010000123.1:0-31399 GCA_022664845.1 Lepisma saccharinum
GCCACACAAGATGGCTGCCGATGAACCGAATTTGGCTTCATGTGACGTCATGTATGTTATCTCTATTTTCTTCCTAACTCTATGACTCCAATGATTCGTAAAGAAGAAAAATCAAGTTTTGATGACAATATAAATCACATCAGCTGTACAAAAACGTCAACTTTCTTGATTAATCCACAAAATACATACCAAGTAAATGGGAACAAGAAACATAGCAAGAAGTAAGAATAAAGCACTATCGTCGAGGCATGTGTCATTAGGCTTAGAAGAAGAGTTATAGTTAGCCTGAGGCTAATATTGAACCATTCTCTATAGGAACATTTGCTTACCTGCGAGAAGACAAGATCAAGATCAAGATGGTTTAAGTGATTAAGAAGCGTTATGGAGCGATAGTTTTAAAATGATTCCTCGGAAGTGAGTAAGGTAATTGTTATATGTTGAGAAGTTCGTTGATTATCTATTGCTGAAGAGATAATACAGATTGCTCTGTGTATGAACTGCGCTCCCATGAAAATTCGTACTAAGAATAGTATTCTGTACTATGAAAATAAATGGATGGAGTTTACTCACCCGGATCCAGGTTGTATTTTTAGATTTAATTGAAGGTGCTTCTGATTAGTATACTTCGGTCATTTTTAATAACACTGCAAAACTTGTTAACAATAGGTAGATCACAGTTTCACAGTAGATCGAGATTCACAGTTTCCTTAAAAAGAAATGATGGAACTTCGAGTTCTACAGAAATTTGTTCAAAATACGTTCAAATCGTGTAGTAGTTTCTGTTCATAAACATGCTACTTTCCAACCGCATTAATATGTAACATTCTTCAAATTTATGTAAATTGACATAATAACTGATTCTGCATCAGAAGAGAGAAATAATGGAAATTGAAACACTATATCTCAGCACACACTTTGTAAAGCAATCACATGACTTACTTCGAACTATTCTAAGCTGTTGCAGGATCCTCATACTTGTATGGTTTCTAATTTCAAGTCTTAGAACATTTACTACCTTCCTGGAGAGATAGTGTGAGAAATATCAGAATATGGGATTTGGGATATTGTCAAATGGTGGTGGACATTCCTTCCTTGCCTTGGCCTAGTTTTCTGATGCATCATTTAGTATTAGTACCCCGTAACTCAGTCAGAGTTCTTTGTATATCCGCGGACACTACACATTTACGTATAATTTGAACGTTGGCTTCAATGTGTGTGTGAAAGTAGCAATCTTCGTGAAAGCAGCAATCAACAACATTGGTATGAAGGATATAGATGAAATGTCAACATTTGATGGGATTAATTCCATAGCCTTGAATGTACAAAAATGTACCAGAGAGATTCCGTTGTTCGCGTGAGTTTTGTCGAACTGTTATTATGATTTTCTCAACTTTTGAAAATATCGTTTAGCTATTTGATGACACAGAACGCCTTTGCTCTTTACATAACGACTGACAGCATTTTATTACTTCAGGGGCATTAAGCAGAAATTAATATTTTAGAAGCAACAGCGAGGGAAGTAGATGCCTAAAGATAGAATTGATACATACAACGCTAGCTACTCAAAGCAGCAGTTAATGTTAGCATCCAGGATGTGTGCTCCATGATGACGAAGATCGATGACTTCAGAGTAGCTCAGCATCGAACTCTGGTCACGCATATTATATTGACTAAGGTTTTTAATAGAATTTCTCCAATTCCACCAGAATGATACACAGAATAAAGGCAATGATAGCCACCTAATTATATGAAAATTGAGTGAAGAATATTGGTAACATTGGTACTAAAAAGGAAGCATTTTAGAAACATATTCTGGTGTTAAGGTGTACGATTAACATGAACAAAATAATTCCAATGTAGAGTCTAATTTACGCAGTGATGAGGAAGGAATAAGGATATTAAGAGGCAAGTAAGCTCTCCACAAAGCGGCATATAACATGTTCACTAACTTAGAACAATGTTGCTGAATAAAATCTGATGTTCCGCATAGATTGATCGCAATAGACTGTTAGCACTTGGCACAAGCCTAGGGGTACAGTGACACGATAAACGAGGAAATCCGGAGGAATATACTCGCGCGGGATAAATTATGATCGCCAGAGATGAGGTGAAACTTCATGGCGACAGGGACTTGGGACTATGTACCAATTAACAAAGAGAATTGGAATCAATAGATTCACTACGCGTCGTGTTCTTAATGTATTTTCCGCGAGTGTAACACCAATTTTGATACAAAAGCATTGTTTTAAATTCGTAAACATGCCATTAAAAAGAGATTGTCTTGTATTTTCCTCAGTCTTTTAACACGAATATTACTTCCTTCACTAGAAATTGTTCATGTTAATCACATATTACCACCAGATTGCGTTTCTAGAGTGGTCCTCTCTCATTGTCAATATTTACCAGAACTTTTCACTCACTCTCGTATGCTATATGCAGTGTGTGCTTTTATCATTCTTTGAAGAGTGGGAGTCGACTCACTTGCTCGAGACAAATTACACATACACGGTAAAACTGTTTAATTTATTGAATGAACGGACAAAAGGTCGATATCGATATAAAACTGTCTTTATCATTTTGCAGAAGCAGCAATTTGGGTTAATCCACATACTAACAATAAAATAACGATAAATTTTAAGCATCATTCCGTCAAATCTTGCTTCATTCACCAAGGATATCATTTTTATTATGTCTGATTAAATATAATGTCTCCCTCTGATGCAATATAAAGCATAATAAGAAAAACCTCTTACGAAGGAAGACCTTGAATGAAGCAGGAGAGAGAGAGAGAGAGAGAGAGAGAGAGAGAGAGAGAGAGAGAGAACACAAATGGTAATCATTCATAGACCAAAAGAGTCAAATTTAATATTTTTAACTCAACCTTTTTTGTTTCGATGCGAGACCTATCTCTGAGGGCCACGTTGCAAGTAGCATCCCATCCTTTTACGCTTGCATACTCTGTTGAGGTCATTCAGAGGTCAATGTCGCTGAATGTTTTAAAATAAGAAACATACGTAATGTTCGTTAACCACACCTATGCAGACATACATACAGGGGAAGTAGCAGGGAGGAAGAATACAGTGACACCATCAGATAGATCTCAATTACCTAAGACAGTTTTGATGCCAAGATAAGGTCCAACAGCGGTTAGGTAATAGTTGTTTTTTTCTTTGAAGTATTTCCCTATTGAAATACCTTTTTATATTATTTTCAATGTGAATAACCATCCTCCCCCATCTGCATCTACCAATTACACCAAAGTGAAAGGGAAATTGCAGAAGCACTAACATTGATGCGGTTTTGGGGTTAGCCTTGCCTCAGGTAAGCATTTATTGACAATAATTTTACGTATACTCAGAAGTAACAGTTAAGACTTTACACGCTGTAATTGACTGCTGTTCATAATTTTTTCGTAGTTCACTTGTTTCAAAGAAGTACTTTGAAAAAGTTATAAATATTTCCGTAGACAGTGTCCTTTGAGAATTCTGTAAGGTAAGTTCAACGACGCTTGTGATTAATTATAAAATTAATAAAGCAATGATTAGTTAGTATTCTGTGAACATTCCACAAAATCATGTGCACATTTTCCAACATTCTACATTTTGTTGTTATACTGTGGTTTCAGTTGAAACATTATCAGAATATGAGCCAAGGATCAAAAACATATTTTCGCAGTAAAAATGTGGAATACGAATTGGATTAATTAGAAAGTGAGCCATGATTAATAACATCCATTGTGTATTTTACAAAATCAGGGTAATAGAAGTGTTCAGGTTCTGTACTTAGCCTATCTGTAAGTTCCACGGGGTTGGTTACACGGTATTACTTTAGTTGTTAGGCTCTCTTGACTTAGGTACTTGTTTATAGAGATCATGATATAATGTTATTTATTAACGGTTTATATGAGTAAGCAAACTTAACTTTACCTAACCAAATCTCGGTATATGTAGATTGTGCACTTCGCAATTAGTACCCCAACTGCAGTTCCTGAAAGGATGCGATCACGTTAGCTTGCGCCGGGAGCTCTTGTTTTGGACTGGGCTGTGCACAGCTTAATTAATCCTGTGAAAGTGAACTTAATATGCGAAATATACACAGATTAGGTTGGGTTATTTCATGTCCGTTTCGCTTACTGCAAGCAATTTAACCCATATTATGATATTAATAACGCCCCAAATGCAATTCCCCCTGTCACGTTTTCTAGTTTGACCTAAACATTCTTGACAAGAGGTATGATTTTTTTAAATTACAGCTCCTATTATTGAGGGAAAGGAACATATGCCACAATATTTTTTTTTCTAGTACGATAATGAACTTTAAATGAAATTTTAAGGAAAACTAAGAGTCTATTTAAGGTAAAGTCACTTAAATCAATCAATATTCTACCAATAAGGTTCTTAAATCAATCAGTATTGTGATTTGTGAGATTCTTTGAGAAGGGAGTTCATGTATCTTAAATTAAATGTATATGGGCCACTCTTCACAAAAGGTGTATTTTCATGTCCCGAGAGGGTGGGAGTTTGAAAACTAGAAAAGGAATTCTATTGCACATAACTACAGTGAGGTGTGATGAAACAGTTTTCGTATGTTTAAAACATTTGAAAGAATTTTTTAGATCCCATATTTCAGCCCACAAGATGTGAGACCTCACCTCCGTGCCGTGTCCCTAGGTACAGTTTTGTGCCTTAGAACGGTTTAATATCATGAAAAGTAAGAGTAGCTCAAGTTCCTTAATTCTGTAGAGTCTATACAGGGTGTCCATGAAATAATGACTCAACTTTTTTGGACGTGATTACTTACATCAAAACAAGAAAAATGTGCCTTTGAAGAAATACAAAATTATGCATAGTTCCGGTGCTACAGACGCTCAAAGTTTCGACGGCATCGTCATAAATGACATCATAGTTATAGTGACCATTCATCCCCGGTTTCCTCGGATTAAGGTTTCCACGGCTATTTTTCTCCCCGGTTTGAAGAACAACTATCCTTCGAAAAATTATATTCTTTCACTCAGAAAGAAACAATCAGAAACAACTTCGGTCTAAGGCTACCAGGTGTATTGTACTCTTTTGAGGGGGCTTAATTTTGTATTCTCTACTTTTCCGCTAAATCCTTGAAATGTACTGGTTTTTTTTTTCATTATTTATCTTTTCTAAAATCACATTAGTCATAATCTGACTGACTTACTGCTTGTAATTTATAAATTTTAATTAGAAGGAGTAGGTGTGTAGATACAATGTATTGAGAATAAAGTAATATTTTATGTAGTGGTGGGTGGAAAAAGTAAAGTTAGCCAATTTACTATTGCAACAACATTCATACGCAGTGTTCGATTTGTTATAAATTACGAGGGGGGGGGGGATACCAAAACTAGTGGTTGCTGGTAAGTTTCAACCTACTGATGTTTGGGTAGAAATACAAAAGTTTTTATCCCTGGCTGGGATGATATTCGGAATCAACAACCGGGGATAAAATCCTCACGCACCAGGGAAAATCCCCGACATCCCCCCGGCAAATCGAACACTGTTCATATAAAAACTGATGCAAATAGAGAGTGTTAGAAGGTATCCCGATTCTCCCCTGAATCTGAAATGTTTTTGATTGAAGGAGTGCCGCATAGACAGGTTTAGTAACCCAAGAATTTCTTTCTCAAGGAATTAAATTATTTAGTAAGGGCAAGCATAGAAATCCCCTCCCTCTAAGCTTTATTCACCAAACAAAAACATAGCTTAAATAGATGTACGACTGGGTACTACTTCGGGTGGGATTTGCAAAATCGAGTAATGACGTCATTGGTGAAGATGCTGGCATAACTTTTAGCGCATGTAGCTCTGAAACTGTATAATTTTGAATTTCTCCAAAGGAACTTTTAATCGGTGTTTGATTAATAACTAATGACGTAAATAAATAAGTTTACAGAGAGAGAAATTAAATTTTCTTCAGCAAGAAAAGTACCAGTGTTCCGGCAGGGCTACTAGTGCTCTGCTTCACTTTCCCAAGGCTATTTGTTACCGATTCTGCAGTAGACAGTTGTAGAACAATGTAACCTACATATAAAGTATACTTACGATTTATAATAAATTGACGGAGCTGAAGTTTTGTCTCATTTGACTTACTTCTTAAATCAACAGGTATACCTAATTGACATGGAAAGATTAGAATAAAATAAAAAGTAATAGGCACCAATATAAGCAGAAACATCTGTAGTCGATTTAAGTATGAGCATAATTAATAAACATATTTCAAATTCGCTCTACATTATTCTGTAGAAAAAAGTTTCAAATTGTATTTATACTGGTTCTTACACTGACTTCTTAATTTACATTAAAAGGATGAAAACTTGGCAACACCTTGTGCGCTCGTGGTAGCTGAAATAATTGACAAGTGGAACGAAGATAAGATCTGTGCGCTCATGGACTACACCCTATCCAATCACCTCTCTCCAAGTTAATCGGTGGTCTGTTCCAAATTGTCGATGCACCCTTATACATAGATATTTAATTCTATAGTTTAATACTAACCCGTTTCGATACATTCGCGCCCAAAATGATTGGCCCCCGCAAAATTTTGGCGCTCTATTCGCGGGAACAGTTCGAACACCCCTCGAGCCTCGAAGTCTGCACCAATATTTCATGGACTCCCTGTATAAAGATAACATTGATATTCTATGAACGCATTGCATATTTCTTATCTCTCAACACACAAAGAGAAAAGCAAGACGTATCGCTTTGTGTACTAAGAAGAATAATCATCTTTTTCTTACGACAGAAACGCATATGTTCATCAGATTATGTACTTTACTCATAAAAATGAATACTTCGTGACATCAGAAGAGTTTTTAGAAATTATTAACACCTTAATGTGTGTTTGGTAACAAATTCATGTCTCAAAAGTGAAGAAGAAAGGCACTTTACAGGTGGATCCAGTTTGTTTTCGGAGACCTTGGATCAGAGAAATGGAAGACAGGTTATCTTTATTTGAATCCTGACATTGGTGAAACAAAAAAAAACATCTTATTTTCCCTCTTCCTATGCCAGTGATCATTCCACGTGTCTTTGAGGTGGTTCAAAGAGTCTTGACACGTTCTTCAGCAAGGCATTTGCATAATCATCAAAGTGTCTTTAAATGTACGTATTTAAAAAGTCAGTTTGTTTTGTATTTAATTTGTAGTTATCTCATTGTTTGTGTTAAATTGTGCTCTTAGTGGTCTGGAGCAATATGTTTTAGTTCCTAAGTTCAAAGGTTCCAAGTTCTAATTCCTACTGAGGTATCACATTGTTAAGGTTTCAATGTAAAACGGTTTATTTACTGTTCTGTGTAGAATCATTAATAATAAACACATAACTTTCGTAATCGTCTCAGTTATACTTGTTTTCTGAACATCAAGAAGTCAAAATGATTTAAATCTGGACATACAGGAAGCCAAATATCTCTGCCTTCTGTACTACGGGTAACTTAACCTCGTAGGGAATTCGAATTTAATTTTTAAGGCCTATAGGCAGCTCTGGCTGAGGCCGAATAGATGATGATGGGATGATTGGTGTGGAATGAAGAAAGTGGAAGGAAACGGGAGAACCCCGAGAAAACCCACGCACACGGTGTTTGTCCACCACAAAGCCCACATGGCATGAAACAGAATTTGAACCGACGAATTCAAGCGCCATAGGTGAGCGCTCTAACCGTTTGAGCCACCGCGGACCGGATAACTTCGTGTTAATGTGTCTATGGCGTACTCGTAGAACTTCAGCTATAAAAATATGGATTGGTTATTTCGATGTAATTCGTTAATGTGTTTGTATTGCAGTATCACAAGGCGTGCAATCTAAACGTATAGGAAACAAATTATACTAAGCTTCGTCATCATTTCAGTGGTTGAAGTTAGAGTTAGCATGTTAATTAGATTTCCAGTAGAAGGAAACTTAGTAAACTATCTGTGTTACTGTATGCACACTGAAAGAAACTTCCTGTTTAAGTACATGAAATTAGGTACATTTGTACAGTACTTCTAGAAAAACCGTGGTCTTTCTTCCATTACGCGTTATGATTCTTCTGTTCGTATGTTTTTAAAGTAAATAAACGGACGAACCTAATGACGTCACACAATGAAACCGTATCCGGAGTCCAGTCATTCTTTAAAATTGTACTGGTTCTTGCTCATGCTTATGTTAAATACCCATTTAATATTAATATTTCACTACTGACCAAAACTGCATAATATTAGTACACATCTGTAGTTGGATTTGTTTTATTGTCTTCATATTCCTACTACTGCTTCGGAAGAGTTTCTCTTCTCTCGTCTTCAGGTACATTTGACATTTTTTCTACTTGTCTGTGGCTAGATTCGAACGAGGATCTTGTGATTTATACTCCGTCACTGTAACCTCTACTCTACCTCAGACAGCACAGTAAACTTGCAGCAAGTTTGTTGCAATATAGGCATTGCAAGTCTCCAAACTTGCAGCAAGTTTGGCATTGCAAGGCTGCAAACTTGCTATTTGACGACTGCGAAATTTGCTACAAACTTGTGTATGTGTGTGTGAGTGAGTGTGTGTGTGAGAGAGGGAGAAACCTCCCACCTAATAACAATAATTTACTTGTACGTTAATCGTTTACAATATATGATAAATCAAACTTCAGACAAGCAGCAAACTTTGATGCGTCAAGTTTGTAATTGCAAATATGCTACAAAATTTAAATAAACTGTATGCGGTAAGTTTGTCACTGCAAGGGAAAAACAAGGCTAGTGCAAACTTGGCGTTAACTTAGGTGCTAACTGGGACGGGGATGTCAAGAAAAATATCTCCATTATGTATCAACTCAGACATGGACATGTTTTCATTACAGAATGGCTTTAAGCACAGACCTTGAATAAGCATTACGTAACACATGTTGTTCCATTACACAGATTTTTTTTTTCGAAAAAGCAAAATTCATCATGGTACGATACAAATACGGGAAATGCAACTACAACAAAATTCCAATGTAGGCACCAGGATAACTGACATTTTCCTATATTCAGGATATTACCGAAATATCATGACTGAAATATTGTATTATCGCACTCATCACGGTTTTTCTTCGAGCACCATGTCTAATAGTCTGTAATACTGACCATAATTAAATATATCTTCTTGTTTCAATGTGTTTACAAAAGGTTCATCGGTCTGAGTCAAAGTTACCTAAAGGCCTTAAATAAAATTCAATTCAATTCCAAAGACTAGATTCAGTAGCATTGATGAATTTGTGAATTTGATGAATTTGTGAACCTTCATGAAAAAAATCACCAACAAAAATTTAAATAAAATGTAACCTAGCAATCCAGTTACTAGCTCGGAATGTTTGACACGTTGCGTCCTTAAAAAAAATAGTTTACTGTGATTTCAAATAGGCCTACTATTACCGTTTTGAACGGTCTTGATCATCACTGCTAAATTATGCTCTACGATTGGCATTTCATTAATATGCATGTTTTATTCTTATTGTACACAGTTTCTATACTCTATTCGATCTTATATTATCTTAAATTAATAATTAAAAATGATAACGATGTTATTTTTTTAAGATAATTTGGCATGTTTATATTCTTTTGTAGAACTCTTATAGCCATGTTGACAAGACTATTCTTTCATTAACTGAAAGCGGTTCCACTACAACATTGAAATTATAGTAAGTAAAAGTGATGTTTCCTACTGAAAGACACAAATAAATTTTTTATAGTAGTCCATAAACTTCAGACGGATCCGATGCGAACATACTGAAGGGATTCTGCCCGGATTTTCAGTTTGGGGGGTGTAAGTAGAATTTTGCAGGGTCTATATTTATTTTCAACAATAAAAAATAAATAAATAATAAAGATGAGGTTTATGCTCGTCGATTTGGAGGAACGACACCCCGCCTTTCGGAATCTGGCAGAATACCTGGCATATAGTATAAAAATCTGTAAAGTAAGTTTTTTTTTTTGGCAATTCGCACATTGGAATAAGTAATGGACGTGAAGGTGAAGTAAATAGTAAAAATCAAGTTGGAATATATCAAATTTAGGTCTAATAGGAGTGTAAATAGTAAAAAATTACGTTGTGAAAATGTTCCTGCCTCATCTGATTGAAAGTGGAAGAGCAAATGGACTGAAATCTGAAATCAGTTTTTCCTTATCTGCTTTCGTTTAGAAACCTTAAAAACAGATTGCACTATAATGGTAAAAAATAAATCCGTAGCTGAATGCTATATATAGCCTTACCACATTAAAGATGACATTATTTTGAAGTCACTATCCACTAAGACCTAATCTGAAATCAGTTTCTCTTTCAACTTTGAAACAATGAACTTTGAACTTTTTCGGTGTATGTTTCATTTTTTTTACGGAGTGCATATAGCGTAAAAATACCACAGACTGCAAACTAAAGTGTAATTAGTCACTGAATCCAAATCAGAAATTAGTTTTCTTTGTACCTGTTTCTCGTTTATCGGCTAGCGTGTGTTAGAATCTGAGTACATGTTATGCAAAAATACCATACTACAAGGCTGCAGCCTCATCTGGATTGAAAGTGACTAGATAAAATTCAGTGAGTGATGATTGAGTAATTTCAACAACAAAAATATTTCAATTTGTAAAATTAAAGATTAATTTTCACCGGTGTTCAAAAACTTATCTGGACTATGGTCATATAATATACTTTAGTTACATAATATCTCCATAGTCATATAATATCTAAGAGATAAGTGTTCGTGATAGGCACAACTATCGGAGAAATTAATCAAAGAAGTAATGGTCAGAGTTTCTAATCTACACACGATTCCGGCATTCGCTCTAGCAAAATATTTATTATTCCGAGATTATGGCCGATGAACGTCTACCAAAAGTTGGAAAGTATTTCGTAGTTCCCTCTATCGGGCTAATTTTAAACATTTAGATGAAAGGGCTTAATATTTTCATGTTATAGCTATGGAACATTTTCAAGCAATTTTTAGGCCTGAAAGGTCTTTCACTAATTTCTAATTTTTTGGTCTGTTTAGAAAAATGACCAAAGATTATATCCCGATTTTGATTTTACGGATCAAATCTGATATATTTGGCTAAAACCCCAAGAAAAAAAAAAGCGTTTTTCGTAAACCATAAAAATGTAAAGATGTTGGCGACAGTGGGGAATAAAACCTGGACTGTTATGATAGAAGTGTTAGAATCAATTCCTCAAATTTCTAGTAACATATGCGAGTGACTTTACTCAAAAATGAAAGAAAAAAGCGTTTTTTATGAAAATATATAGTTAATAAATTGTGTACGTATATGAAGTGTTTAAAAAGAAATTCTGACAAACCTAAGTGCTCAACAAGGTTAGAAATTCAGTTTCAGAAATATACAGATACTATAAACCCCTTACATTTCTTGCACACATTCAATTTTTCGACACAATACTTTGAGAATTTTCAAAATGTGTACAGAATGCGTGACAAATAAGTTTATTATTATTTTTTATAGTGGAAGGGGGGTTCTAAGTCATCATCTGATAACAATAAACTTAAAACTAGTTTTTGTGTATTGTGTGGGGTTGAACAGGCACAATTGAACATTGTAATAGATGACACGAGTTTAAGGAATGACGTCTCTTAGCGAGCACTCTCCCGGGGGAAAATAAGAAAGAAGTTAGCAGCAAGAGTCCAGGTATTATTTCGCCATTTGTCCAGTGAAACTGAGGGTTGTACTAGATCTCGGTCTGGCTTAAACTTGCTTTTCTTCGCAAGGGGGACTATAGTATTTTATTTTCAGTGACAGAAAGGAATGAATATCACAGATCTCGTCAGTGTCACAGTACAGAAAAAAAGAAAAATATCTCCTTCCCCTTTGCACAAAAATCCAAGCTCAAACGGAATGCCAGCTGTTAAGTTCTGAAGCTGCATATCAGATCACCAGGAAGTTGACGAATAAGCACAATTTATCGCACTGCTTTGTGACTGTCAGTATATGTGTGTTGAGTATGATGTAACACAATAATTCCAACAGGACAGAAGAAAAATGTAACATATCATCCAAGAGTTTCGGAAGTTTTAGATGCTCAAAACGTTCTAAGTGTTTAGAGTGATAAAGGAAAAAAAAAAAAGTCGAAACAAGCTGAGGTGAATCTGTTTGGTGTACTTATCTATGGGTACTTGTGAGTGTGTGATACATGTTATGGTAAAATGAAGTACAGTATATGTGATTAGAAACAAATTGTGAGAGTTTCGAGTACGTACCATGGAACAGCTGAACTTTGAAATCAATTATTGTCTTTGTTCCCATATACCATCGTTTAAACACGAAAAATAGTGACCAAGTAAGAATTACATCTTCCATTTTATAATCACAGGTGAGGTTTTTCATTTTATTTATTTCAATACGTTCATACATGCTTGTACGGTTAACGTTCAGAATTTATTTTGTGGCTCATGTACTGTGTAGTTTTTTGGTTTTTCGTGTAAAATATTTTATTCAGTCAAAGTAGAAAACGCATAAACGAGTTTCCAATATTATAGATCTGGAAGATTATTCATTCCGTCCTGTTTGAAAATATACTGAAAAGTTTTTTTTTTTTTTTAATATAGAAGGGATGGTATACACTACCGACATAAGATTAAAAGTTGACAAATACAATAATTTAAAAAAAACTTTTTATAAACACATACTTTTCTTAAACAATTTGTACTAAAAAGTAAAAATTAATTTTGTTTATGCATGACTAAAATGAAAAGCATTGCTAAAGGCGCGCTCTCATATACAGTCACTATAAATATTCTTCAATTGGCGTGCCCCATGCTTTCTTTTTAATCATGCATAAACAAAATTATTTTTTACTTTCTAGTACGAATTGTTAAAGAAAAGTCTTTAAAAAAGTTTATTTTTTTATTTTTTACCCAAATCCTAAAGTGTTCTGCAACTAGTCAAACACCAAATCATTGCAGACTACTATTTATGCGTAATATATAATAATAATAATAATAATAATAATAATAATAATAATAATAATAATAATAATAATAATAATAATAATAATAATAATAATAATAAGTATATGTTTTTAAAATATAAATATATAGAAATATATGAAAGTAACAATGGAATATTGTATTGTCACCGGACTTATGACGCTGTAAAAAGTTTCATCATTGTATGACGTCGGGAAATGAGTTAAATTAACGTTGCAAAATTTGAGGACACCACGAACCAATGTGAACTAAAAAAAAAAAAAAAAAAAAATGGGCCGTTGAAATGATCAGGACTCGAAGACAGATCTTCAAGTTCTTGATGCGTGTTTTAATCTTTAGACTACCTACCATACATGTGCCCATCTTATGAAATGAATGTTTGTGCTCATACGGTATTGTGAGAAGTAAAACGAAATAATCAGTAGTTCAAGCGTTTTGACTGCGAATTTTGAATTAGATTTATGACATCTTCGGCTCAGAGCGGGATAGGGTAGAGAGATGTTGGAAGCAGTGCTGGAACGGAGACACTTTTCGCTGACCCGAATATAGGTTACCTGGTCCGAAACTTTACGCGATTGACACGGTTGACCAAGCCTGGGAACTATAATGAACTTAGAAATATTCTGCGTCGTATTTATCATGTTCAAACTCCAAGAAAAATAAATCATTGAAACTCTACTTTGCCTTCTGGGTCCAAATCGAGTCACCGGGTGAGATCGGGTCCCAAACATAGACCCGGTGATCCGGTCCAAAACTTGAACCACTGACACGTTTTCATCTCTGGTTGGAAGAAAGTTGCCAAGGGTCTAGTTTGAAGGTACTAACCCGGCATTAGCATGGTGTGACGCAGAAAAACCTTGGAAAAACTCAGTCTGGAAACTCGGCCACTGAGATCTATCCCAGGCCTTTTCGAATGTGAAACCAACGCTCTACGAACTTGGGCCGTTTGGTCAGTTGCTCATCGAGGTTAATAAATGTTATTTTTAAAAAATTGTAGGGTAGTTGCTGTTCTGAACCTCAAATTGACACTTGGAAGGCTTCTGTCGTATCCTGCTGTCGATTATTTTATCTGAGGCTTTGCAAGGCTCTCCTCAACAATACCAAACGAATGCTTCCATATATCAAGAATAAGGCCCTGATTGCTATCTTCTCTATTACTTTCCGCGGAAGAGTGTTATGACCGGGCTAAGTAAAAAATGTTATTGCAGTAGCGCTGTATTAACCCTTACGACAGGTGTATTAAGCCCCACATCAAGAAAACTAGTGAAAGCAAAGCAGTGCGGTGCCGTGTTGAACCCATATCGGTAAGCATTGCATACCGATTGAGCAGAGTGAAGTGGAGCAAAGCAAACATATATGGGTTTAGTACAGCAACACTTTGCTTCGGTTTGGTCTGCTTAACTTATTTCGATGCGCGGCAATTCCCTTCAGCAAAATAATCACGCATGCTTACGGCATGAAGAAAAAAGTTTATCTCGGGCCGTTTATCAAGTTTGCTCTCGTTTCGTCCCAGTTTCTACATTCCACCAATTCATCCCATCATCATAAAATTCAAGGTCGAGTTAGGGGGGGGGGGTAAGTATGTGCGGAGTCAGCCAGGACCTAAGGTGAAAGTACCAATCCGACATTTTCCTGGTGTGTCTCAGAAAAAAAACAGTCAGGATAGTCGACAGCTAGCATCAGACCCAGCAGTTCCCAGATTCAAAGCCAACACTGTACCAACTGAGTTACGGTCGCTCGGTAGGATCTTCTTTGAAAAATCAAATAATAATAATAGCAGAAGTGTAAGTGGTGGTATGTGGTTCTGGTTTCGATTATAGGCAGACAGCGCGGATTCCTTTTCGAAATTTTCCAGAGTTCCTCTCAGTATCTTCAGGTGAATGTCGGGATGATACCTAGAATATAGGTCCAGGCTGGTGTCTTCACCATTCTTTTTCTTATTGTAATAGCAAAAGAATACATACGTCCGTAGCCTTATAGAGGAAAAAGAACTACTGATTTATTCAGTATAATTTATTATTGATTATTTTTAATGATTTTCTCATGATTGTTTTAATGGCGACCCAACAGAAATTTCCATGCGGGTCTCCTAATGAGAAGGCCTGGTTTAAGGAAATTTGCTGTTCTCTTGTTCCGCCATTGGTAAAGACTAAAGAATTTATGAGCACCCTGGTTACATTAAATCCAGACCTATAACCGGGTCACTTTTGGTGACCCGGTGACTCGACCTGACCCGGATATAGGTGACCCGATTGATCCTGTACGAAACCTGACCCAAATGACTCAGAGTGACCATACTGACGCGGTGACCCAAAATGACCAGACTGACATTTTGATCAGGCAACCCGGTGATCGAATACTGACTAACCCCACACTTGTCAGACTACACCAGGGATTCTGCCAGGATTTTCAGTTTGGGGGTGTAAAATCAAAATTGGAAGTGTGTTAGTGGAGACTTACACGTTCCTATCAAATGTTGGCCTTAAAAAATTTAAATTTGGGGGATGTTCTGGAAAATTTGGGGGTAGCACCCCCCAGAGAGGAATGGACTACACGACTTCTCAGTGGGCGTTTATTTGCACATTCCTAGGACATTTCTGTTTTTTCCGGGGACATGAGACAATTTCCATATGCTATTACTATTATTGGGAACTCTTTGGTGTCAGACTGCTCTGAGGGGTAAAACTCCTGTCTTGGTCATCTGAAAGAATTATTGTTCAAACGAAACTATGTATAATACGGAAAGAATAAAAGCTTTCCTCTACATTCCAGGTCACCGGGCCAGTATCGAGTCACCGAATCAGACCAGGTCCCAAGCATAGACCTGGTAACCCAGTCCAAAACTTGAACCAAATATCCCGATTGAGCCGGTAACCCGTTTCAGCTCTGCTATACCACATTGAATTTTGCGCAGTGACGGAAGACATTGTTTACGAAAAGCAACCACCAGGAAGTAAGCAGCCATGATCCATATTTCAGATACAATCCCCACATTGGCCTAGTGAAACTGAGCAAAAACTTCAATCAAGATTGCTAGCTTCCGCGCTGTGGATAAATTAGTTTCCTTTGGTTCTTATTACACGACTTTCTTATAGGTTGAAGTCCAGAGCTATGCGTGACAGAAATGACTATATTTGCTACACACAATTCAATGAAGAGTGTATTGAGAAGAGTTTCAGTGGACGATGTTGCTTCAGTAGATAGACTAAGACCTCTTGCTACTGTTGATGTGATTTCCGATTCCGCATTCTCACTCACATTGTTTTCTATTTTCTTTTATCTTCTCACAGTGCACGTGGAAGAACCAAGTTTTCTGGCAGACTCCCACAATGGGAATGTCATCTCCCAAATTCTCGGACACACTCACCCCAACTTAAAAGCAACTATGGTTAAAAATCTATCTAAACCATCAAAAACTCTATTTAAACGTGCTAAACTTACCAATTTTGACACCCCCCCCCTCCCCAACTGCAAATTAGGTAGAATTCCTGGGAAAAACCATTAAAAATCCAATAGAAACTAGGCTACCTCACTTCAGACAGATGCAGTATGCTTTGACTACTATTATATTTGACCACTTTCGGTTTCTTTTCTCTTAGAACAACCGGTCTTGATTGGAAAACTGCCAACGGGGTCTGAAAGAAAAATCTAAATATTGGTACTTTGAATGCAGAAGTTGGTGTTTTGGGTTAGATATCCTCCAGGGTAGGATCCAATCTATGTTTGGGTGTAAAATGAACATAAAAGATACATAATTATGATTAAAAGTATACTATTTTTTTTAGATACAAATCTGAATTGTGGGGATTCGTGTGCCCCTCTAAATAGTTCCTGGGTTTTGGTTTTATAAATAATATAGGTTTTTGGTTAAAGCTACCGTATATTGTTCGTTTCTACTATGCGTAAAGCTTGACCAAAACCCAGGAAAGATTATAACGGAAAACAGAAACCACATTTACTTAATTTTATGACTTGTTAGGTTATATTACTGTGTGATGCCTTAGTTACTGTTACTCTTACCTTGTTCGTTGAAGACGAGAAAAGTAAGTTAGCGGCTGAGGAAGACATTTACAATGAAGAATCTTTTCTTGTGGAGTTATTATCAAAAAGTTGAGGTAAATGTTTTGTATAGGGTATTGTGTTATATGAGGCGAATGCATGGACGAAGGGAAGAGCGAAGAATGAAAATTGGAAGTTTGTGAAATGCTGATGTGGAAAAGAATGGAAATTAAGTAATCGGAACATAAAGTCTAGATAATGAGAAAGTGATGAGGAGAGCAGGCAAGAAACAAATGATGCTGGAGACAATAAAACAGAGAGAGAAAAATAAACTGGTTAGAATTGGTAATGCAAATTTAGTATAATAAATTATGCAATTGAAGCCATGATTGAGGAGGAGAAAAGAGGAAGAACAAGATGAATGTTAGTCTTGACAGTGAAGAGACATTGTATCGCTAAAAGGAAAAAAAAGAAAAAGAAAGAGTAATGAAAATTATAATAAATGAAGATAGCTAAACTCAGTGTGAAGGATCTCTCACTTTTAACAGAATAGGCCTACTAGTGATGAGAATAAACATTTGCTAAGCGTAGGGAATTAATGGTAGAACTCCAGTAATTTAACAAAAACTTCCCTAGATGTTACTTACTCAAGTCCGCCAAGAAGAACGAATTCCCTCAGATAGAAAAGGCTTATTCAAATACATATCACAAGAACAACAAAAAACGGAAGAATTATAATGGAGAAATATGCTACCGCATCCTACTGTTAGCTAAATGAAGTCCTGGCTTCGCCACTCTAATATTTTCTTACAATTTCTATATTGAACTTACTAGATTACTATTTGTTTTTATTGGCAGAAGGCTTTGTTTTGGAATGGTGGAACCTATTTTTGATTTCCTCTCAATTATGGTGAAGACACTTTTTATCATTAAAGTAGTACAAAAAATACTTGTAATATAAGAATTTCTTTCTTTGGAGCTATTTACCACTCACTGAAGAACCTTCATGGTCCACAACACACTAAGAAATCTACTACTGGCGACCATTGTCATTAATAAATACAGCTTAATTGATAAATTGATAGGTTCTTCGTAATACTGTTGAATTTTCTTCACACACAGTTGGAATAACCTTGACCGGTTTTAGGAAGAAAAACTAATCAACAAAGATTTGTTTTAAAGATAGACAAGAACAACCGGTCAAATACGTTACATAATTTTTCTGTTGTCAAAAATATTGTCATTTTCTCAAGATCTGATCTGCAGTGAAAACTAATATATTTTGCCTTTCTGTTACGTCATGAAGGAAAGAAATCAAGTTTCCAAATAGATTTCTCCACGTCCTTGAATTCCTTATGTTTTGATTTCTATTTTAACTGTTTCGTTTCATTGTTGCAGAATAAACGTTTATCATGTCTAACGCTGATGTGTTAGCTAAGCTGACCGTGGACAGGAATCCTCCAACACCACAACTTCAAGAAGTGGCACAAAAGGAACTTCGAGAATCTCCAGAAAGAATCACTGAAGCCATTGTTGCTTTGAGGAAACTTATCAAAGGTAAGTAAATAGCAATGTGAAATCTGAATTAATTGTTATCACGCGATCTGAGTCAAGAAATGTTATGTCTGTCCTGTACTTAAATATTCTTTGATCCCGAATAGATGTCTCAATTTCGTCAGTAAAGGTTTAACCTGATGTTTTAAAAATGTTACTCAATTTCGCGAAAATCCGCAAAGACGTTTTAGCACTTTTGAATTTTCTTTAGCAAAATGTGATATTTCTTTACGTAGTACTTCCAAAGTACTATTACTTATAAATATTTTGTGGCATACTGCAAGTAGTATGCAATGTTTGAAACACTTGAAGAAATCGTGAGTGAGAGGGGTATTGTTGAGAGCTTTATGGATCTTCTGTTTACCAGAATCATAAGAAAAAATGTTTAGTGAAGTTAGGAGTAATCAGCGTTGCGAGCCTGTACGATTCAGATGGAAATATGCTTTAATTTATGTGCAAGTAGGATGTACGATCTGCTCCGAATGTACAATAACTTCAGTAGAAACTTTAACATTTCAAACGTATGCTTCATTTACGAGTGAAATTAAGATATACTCGTAGAATTCTCGAAGCGGGTCTCGATTGGTATAGGTTTTAACGGTATCTCAACGGTGTTACAATTAAACATATTTTCCGCAACCACACCTTCACATCCAGAGGTAAAATACGACTCTTCCCTTTCGTTTCGAACGGAATAAATATATTCAGGAGGGGATGTTTTTTGTATTGAAATACAAGCTGTTAATAATGCTGTCAATTTCTTTCCATTTCAAGTAATGCAGTTTTTGCTTATCATTCAGGTAAATAGTTTGCTGCAGTGGAAGTGGAAACTAACATCGGTGTGACCATTTTAGTGTCGCAGAATTTGGAGTTTAGGACAATTTCTGGGTCTATACGATGACGACATCTATTGCAATTTATTCAAGCTAGCAAGGCAAGCAGCTTACTTGAATTTGCATAGTGCATTGTGCGTTATCTAGACGTTTTTTCTCTTGCAGCTCAAAACAACTCAGACTGAGCTCAAAGGAATACATTTGTTGAATTCTTGAAATTCGAAAATGAGGTGGTGTTAGCATTAACCTAGAGGTAGCAATAACCCCTCCACTTTATTTTTAAAATTCCATTAAAATGAAAGTGGCTCAAAACTTTTTTCTTGCAACTCAAAAGAACTCAAACATAGCTCAAACGCATGCCATAAATATAAATTTAAAAATCATTATTGGGGGGGGGGGGGGAAGTAAGTTAAATGATATTTGGACATGGTGATCTTGAGCTGAAAATCTCGAGTTTATTTAACACTGACGTAGGCCCTATGTATTTTTTCTTCTCTCTTCAAAGTTCACGCAAACAAAACAATATAGTGTCTTGATCCGACATCTATTTCAATTACAAAATATTTTACATAATGACCTTTATTATTTGATCCCTAGAAGAGGTCGATGTTCATGGCATATCTAACTTTCTTTCTCCATGGTAATATCTTGTTTTCTGTCACCTTGCCATTGTAACAAAATGTCATGAGATACAAGTATGAAAGCTAGATGACAAAGTAACTCCGAAGAAACTATGATATATTAAATAATAAATGAATTATAAGTCAGTTACCTTTTCAGATGCGCGGAATGTGTGAACAATTGGAACTTGTTGAAAGAGTTCGCTATAGGTGCATGATCAGCTTGACAATAAGGTGCTGTAAAAACTACAAATATAATTCCAAAATATTCTGAAATTACACATCAGTTTCAATTAATCGTTGTTTTAAATAGAAAAACTGTGGTAGATATATTTTTTTTAATGCTGTGCCTCTATTACGTAAAATTTCTCTCACGAGAATTAGTTTAGGCACAAAGTAAATACGTGACTTTGATTGGGAAAATCTTGTCATGCTACTGTAGTGGATGAAGGTGTGATACGTGACCAAGATTCTTTATTCTAAAAAGAAATTAGCAACATGTATGAATTAAAACTTAAACCACACTGTTAAAAAATGTGGAAAAGTACATTGATATATTTAGTAATGTATTAGATAAATTTTGAACTAATGTAGGAAAAACACAGAGATTTCTGTTGTGGTACTGGAAGTTCACAATTTTCACTTCGCTTGATGTTCGCACATGCGCAGAAAGAGAATGCAGCTTCTTATCGTAACTGTGTATGCAATTCTGATCAAGTGTTTGCTGCCGCCATTTCGATCACAGGTTTCGGTAGAAATGGGAATTGCGATCTCAGCGAATGGGAATTGTGATCCCTACTCGACAAATAGAAAAAAAAAAACATATTAAAACACGGCGTAAGTCGTGGGAGTAATTTTCTTCATGTTTTTGTACATCAGGGAACGTATTTTTGACCTTCTTTTCTTCTAATACTTTATCACTGATAGTTTAGTCCAGTCAGTAACACCGAACACGCTAGGCTTCTAACTGACCAACCGGTGTTCCAATCTCGCTTGAGGCTTCTATCTTTTTGTTTTGCTCCCAGAATTCCTGAAAAGTGAACGATGGCTGTTTCTTTTATTAGAAAGTTACTGGAAATGTGGATGCCTTAACTTCTTCCAGGAATATTAAGGAAAATTAACAGTGGAGTAATTCACGAATTAGAACCCGACTTCGATTATGTGTCAGCTGAGGACGAAACTCACTAAGGACACACACCCTTCCTGTAGCACAAGATGGATTAAACGTTTATAAAAAACCGTTAAAGGCCTGCCTTTTCAAAACAAATTTGGTTGGATCCAGTTTTGTGAATAAAACCTGGGAAAGGTGGACAATTAACGGTTTTCTCAACGTTTAATCAATGTGTGTGCTACTAGTGTCAGCACATAATAACAAAAGTTAGCATGTTCTTATCTCAATTTGTAGTATAGTTGACTAGTACGTTTATATGCTCAAATACTTATTTATACAAGTTTTTTTTTTAAAAAGGAATATAGTTCCTTTTTAAATACATATGTAAAGGAAACTGCTTCGAAAGCATGGATCTGCAGCCACTTGATTTTTAGGATTTTCGGAGAATGTAGTTATCTATTATCATAACCCCAATATTAATTGGATATTTCATCATTACAGATCAACTTTGTTTTAGAACCAAACGTTTTTATGCTTGTGTATAGTGTTGCTTTTTAATTCCTATTACATGCTGTTGCCCCGAAACTGTGTATCGTATAATTCGTCACATACATAATTCGTTACCTACAAGACGTCATACATAAATTCTGACAAAATCGATGCTCAAATATATGCTTGTTAGTAGCCAAACCCGTACGAAGTTCGCAGATGCGCTTCTCATATTTACTTTGTAAGAAGCTATTATTGCTTAGAATCTTCTTCTTCTTCTTGTACTACTACTACTACTACTACTACAACAACTACTACTACTACTAATGATAATAATAATTCAAAAACTCAGAAATGTTTTTTTTAATGAAATACTATTATTTAGATTTATGAATAGTGGTAAAAATAACATACGTTCTTCAGTAAAATATAAATGAAGGTTCAAGTTTCTTAGCAAATACGTATAATGGAAATTTGTGAACAAAAAACAAAATACGTATTACACTGAAAATAGAGCCATAGACTACTTACTATGTTAGTAAATATATGACTTGTGGTATAATGATACATAAAACTGACGTAATTAAAGATTTGCAAGTTATAATTCTACATTAATTCAAGTTGTAAACGACATTTAAACAAGAGTTGTGAAAGACTATAGGAAACATAAAGGATTTATCTTTAAACACTAGCATATTTTCAGACAGAGAGACGTCTATATGGTACTGTACACAATTTTAGTGAGACGAAAGACTGAACATGCATCAATAGTGTGGAATAAAACAAGAACATTGTAAGGATGTCGTGTTATTTGTTTTTAAAAAAAAGAAAGGAGAAAAAAAGCAACTAATAATATAGACATGATTATCAGTACTAGTGTAAATATTGGAACCTTGATACTTTTTGAAGAGACGATAAATAACTTTTATATAGTGTTCATACCTAAGTTTATATAAACCATTTTAAAGAATGAAAACATTCTTCATTCAGAGTTCCATGTACCAACATAATAAAGCATCAATTCATTGTTTGAAGAAGAAAAATATAGGGACATTTTTACTTAAGATGGTAGCCTCCTTTAACAAATCTGATAATGATTTTCAGTCATAAATGTAATATAAAAGACCACTGACTGACAGAGAAAATTATTTATTAGTATTATTTTAAAATTAACGATTTTTCACATATTATGTGCAATATATATTTAACAATGTACTAAAAAGCTTTTCATCTGTATTTGGGATTTGGTTCAATAAATAATTGTGAAAATAATAGAACAACAATTTCATATAAATTGACATTACTATGGTTTCTAGTTTAAAGTTCATGAAGTTTCAGCACATCTCAACCAGTCTTGTAATCGAAGAAAAGGCAGGACTTCGTTTTAATGCATACATCTTTATTTCAGCTGAAAACAACCTCCACATCCGAGATGACGATGAATTTCTTATGATTTTCTTGCGACCGACGAAGTATTATCCAGAAAGTGCATTTAGCTTGGTAAGTATTTTACTGTTAGATCATTAAACAAATCGTAGATAACACTAGACTGTAGACAAATAGATATTGTAATGTTCTTCATTTAAAGCAAAGCTAAAGCGACTTTGTTTCTACACTATGAAGGCTTTGCCCTAGCAAGAGCATTTAGCTCGTAATGCTATGAATTTATAACGAGAGTGCTTAAGTTTTATCAACATACTGTATGTGCAAGGGAGTACAATTGAGTTCGACACTGGGAGGGCGTCGGGAGAGGTATCAATAGAAATTTTGGACTGTTTCAGTCCTAGAATTCGGGAGAATTCAAGATGGTTCTAGAAGTTTCTACAACAACGTTCGTTGCGGACAGAAGTTGAACTAGTTGCTGTTAGTTTATACTTTCATTGACCGATTACTGATGTAATTATACTCTTACATCACAGTATTTGGTAAACACTGGTTTGTAAATATTAATGCGTTTTAATAGGTTGGATGGATCATTACCAAATGATACCACCAAATCTTTAAAATCAGTTTCATTGACTTCCAGGGGTCCGCGAACCACAATATGTAAAACACCGGAATGAGAAATTGTAAAAAGCGTAGAGCCACTGTAGTAGTTATTTCTGTAATCGGAGAAGTACTCGATGGAAATGAACGGGATGAAGTACTAGGGCGAATTCTTTTATTGAAATGAATAAACTCTAACAAAACCCTACTTGCAATAAGTTTCTTTTTACTTCGCTAGAGGGTAGGATGTTAGGAATCGACAGAACCACCTAGCGTAAGTTTCGAGAACTCTCTGAACATTTGCAGACAAATCTATGATCTTTACTTATAAAATGTTGAAACCAGCTAAGATTCTTTTTCTTTCCAGATGCAACGTTGTATGCAATTTAAGGTCAAGCATGCTGACCAGTTACAGGGTCTCCTGCCAACTACGATAGAACATGTATTTAAATCAAACATAGTTAATGTTCTCTGGCATAGAGATCAACACGGAAGAAGATTATTTGTAGTTAACGTAGGAGGTAAGCTCTCAGTACATACCTAACCTGATTAATATATCATCTCGTTAATACGTATAATGTTTAAGTAGTATGGACTATCTGTCACTAGTCAATGTGACAGCTTATTGACCAGAACGGATAATTCGCCACCAGATAGTTTGTCAGCGTCATTTAATTACTGGAGACCTTGCAACTAGATAATGAACTCAATGAAAACAGTTATTGTAAGATAATAAACGTATAATGGTAGACAATAAACATGAAGAGATTTTAGGCGTACATAAAACAAGTCTGTAGTCAGCTAAAAATGATTATAATTTGACTGTAGTTTCTGTTCACAGAAACACCGGCCGGATGGCCTAGCGGTCTGCGGCGGTAGGCCATCGGCTCGAAGGTCCCGGGTTCGAGTCCCGGCAGGGACATGGGCGATGATTTTAGCAGCTAAAGGCGAATCGTGACGGACCGAAGTCCAAAGTTACTAGACTGGCTCATATAAAAATAAAGTTTAAAAGTTGTTCATTATGAATATAATCACACAGTCACTGCCAAACGCAATTATATGTAAAACAAGTGACTGGGTTTCTTTGTGATCATGTGACTATATTTGCAACTAAAGGTTTTTGCTCTCATTTATTATTTATTTTCTAATTATGTTTCTTATATTATGACATAAATATAATTACTTTTGTACAATGAATTTGGTGAGTTCTTTTTGTTGTGACAAGTGGTACGTTCTTGCAAATTATAGTGGCAAATTGACCTATGACAAATAGTCCTATAATCAGACTTAAATTTTCTTATAGATCACATCCTAAAATCAATCCTAATTTTTATCTCCAACACCAATGTCCAGTTCTCCTCGTTTGGTTGCTTTGGTTAATATAAAGCAACGATCTTCAACAAAAGATAACAGCACTATCTCCATATATGTCTAATGTATTTTTATCGTTGCGCGAAATGTCAATGCTGCTCCTACAAATTCAAGCCTAGAGGGTTCATTCAAACTTTCAGGGAAGAAAGTTCAATACCAATTCAAGAGTTCGATCAATGTCAATTTTTTATTTTCTTTTTTGATCATTGTTGAAATCGCTTCATTGTTATTGTGAATATCAAAACCTATAACAATGAAGCTATTTCAACAATGAACAAAAATGAAAAGAAAAAATCGGCATTGATCGAACTCGAATTGGTTATGTATGAACTTTCTTCTCTAAAAGTTAGAACTCTCTAGGTTTGAATTTGTAGGCGCAGTATTTTCGTGCAACAATAAAAATACATTAGACACATACGGAGATAGTGCTGCCATCTTTTGTTGCAGATCGTTGCTTTATATTAACCTTAACGCTAATGAATATAATTTATGTTATAAGTGAACTTGTTAAATCGAATACTTCATACAATAGAAGTTGAGCATGAGTAGTCTTGAAAAAAAAAATGTATGCCTTTCACGAAATGAATTAATTAATTTCAACCTGAGTAAACTTCTTTTAAATGAGATTTCCACGTCAAATCTTGCAATGATTTAACCATGATTCATTTCAAAATTGCACCCATTTTTGTGATGTTTTTAATTTTCAAAGGTCTGGACTAACACACGCGATATCGCTTAGGCTGGCTAACTACGAAACCTTAATAAAAAAAAAAGTTGTGACTTATTAGAAGGGAAAATATACAAGTTATCGTACAATCTTTGCGTACAAAATGTGTGTACAGAATTTTCGTAAAAATAACAGTTTAAAAAAAAGGAAGGATACTTACTTCTCATAATATTATTGTTAATATAATATTTTTTATGAAGCTACCATATATATATAGCAAAGTAAATGCTCGGGCCCGCAGGGCCCCAAAGCTGGACTTCTGGCCAAATTAGGCCACATTCATTCTTTGGATTGTTCTGTTTTTATTAAAAAAAAAAATTGATATGTTTAAAAGTCAATTACCCGAACCAGACCCCGCCTAAAGACACAATCGCCACACCAACAAAACTCCCAGGAATCCCACACAAGGTAACTATTTTTTTTTATTTAATTGTGATTTGAAATTGATATTTGATTAATATTTTTGTAATTTGGTAATTGAGAATTAAGTGGTAAGAAAGGAGTAAGAATAAGGTTTCCCTTTGTTGATCTTCTGCAACATTGTTTGGCTCAAACTAATTGTCTTCTACATTTAACTTGGTGTCAATGTGTTGAAAAGAAGAGAATGTTGGTCCGCCCGTGGCATCCGCTGAGAACTCTTTGTAGGAAGTAAAATGATGATTTGAAAATGGTTACTCTATTAACATATTTTGACTTGATTTGTTCCCTGGATTTTTTAAAAAAAAAAAAAGTTTTAAAATGCTTTTTGAATGTTGATTGTAGTTTTGATTTAGGAATTTGTAATTGTCCTCTTAGGTCTGCTGAAAGGTTCATGTCCCACAAAAATATGTCCATGTATTGAACTGAGAATGTTTAAGTGGCACTGAAAAAGTTCTTCAGAGGTTTGTTTTATGGCATTTTGAAGTTGTTGTGCCTCACTTTGTAACGAAAGGGAGAGAACCGTGGACGTCCATTTCAGACTTTTTGTCGCATAGCTTTGAATCAAATCTTGACATTTGTATTCGATCTGTTTGACTTCTGAAATATCAGTCTCTATTTCAGCTTGTCTTTCTTGATTTGTGGAACAGTGTTGGTTTCTTCAGTTCTATATACTTTATTAGAAGCTTTTAGGTTATTTCTTATCGGACGTTGTGGGCAAACTGCTGTTGCTGTCCTGTGCTCAGATCTTTGACAAGTAGCACAGTAGATTTTATTCGATGTCACTGTACATTCAAAACTCAAATAAGATTGGCCGCATTTATAACAGGCAGGTTTGTTCGGGCATTTCAGTTCTTCATGATATTTGTAACTTATTCGGCATGGAAACGGTCTAGCTTTAATTTTCGATTCTTCCACCTTATACCGGGTACGTCCTATAGTTATACTATTTGTTATAAGGAACCTTATTATTTTAGGGTCCTTGGTAAATAAACGGATCGTGGGCAACGGTTCATTGCCATTTCTTATTCGTGAAGGACCTGTGATGGGAAGTTTATTTTGCAGTAACTGTTTCTTCTGGTCATTTATTTCTAGATTAGTAGAAATATTTGTTATAACACATGTAAAGGTTGTGACTGTGTGTATTTTTTGTGGAGGTGTACGATTAGCATCATATTCTATGAAAGTGGCTTCTTTTCCGAATTTTCAACTCTTGAAATTATTCAAAAAAACAAGTTTTATCTTCTTTGGTATTGAAATATATTTTGATTCCTCGATTTCTTTCTGTTGGGAAAACTGTTAAATCTACTTCTGGCATCTTCTTTGTTAATAGTTTATCAAAAGTTAAGGGATTTGTGAGCTCCATTTGTAGCTTTTTTGTGATAACAATATACTTATTGTTGGTGCTATTTTCTTTTTGTCTTCCATCATTATGTTGTAACGAAGCAGATTCACCTGAGGTGTTATTTTCCTTTGGAAATGGAATGTAGTCCGTTTGAGTAACTATTAAAATATCATTGTTTACTGTTTGATTTTCATCTTCGTGTTTGCTATCATATGAGATGATGGGAGTATTTTTGTTTGAATTCGATAGTTGGTGTTCCGGAAAAGTCGAATAAAATACGCTGGCTTGCGGTCCGAAGTCCGTGTTCACAAATTGTTTGTAAAAAGTAGAATTGTCTTGCTCTTTACTAAAGAATAATCTAATCCCCTTACAGTCAGTTGTCCCAGTAACCTTCAGTTTAGAGAATTTCATTCTACTGGGTAAGAGAGAGTGTAGGACCTTAGGGTTCCACAAGTATTTATAAACGTGAGTTTAAAATATATACGTTTGTGACAAAACTTGCAAGATCCAAAACAATGGAACAAGCCCACTAAACAATAAGTAGGCATTTCGTCTTTTATGACGCAATGAACTTCAGAGACTAATAGATAGCACTGTAACGGTTAATATAAAAATAAAAATGATAGTGTTAATGTATCAAATCTATACGCTAATTCTATGCTTTATGTTAGATTAATTTCACAAAATATCCTATAGTGCTGTAATTCAATGATTGTTTAATATTGTTCCTACAATACATTTAACCGGCCGGGTGGCCGAGTGGTCTGCGGCGGTAGGCCATCGGCTCGAAGGTCCCGGGTTCGAGTCCCGGCATGGGTGTGGATTTTAACAGCTAAAGGCGAATCGTGACGGGCCGACATTTAATACAGCATATTCTGTTAGGAAATATTCCGCAATCGTAATTAAAAAGCACAGACTATTTACTCTACTTAGCTTATCCCACAATCACCCAAGCTACTAATATACCTCTGATCATCTTGCTCAAACATGCAACAAATGAAATAAAACACTTTCACACAACTGTAAATGCACATATTATACATAAACGTTGGTAAACTTTATTTTTATATGGGCCAGTCTAGTAACTTTAGACTTCGGCCCGTCACGATTCGCCTTTAACTAACTAACTATATGGCTTATGGAACTCGCAAGTTCATCGCCGCAGTAACAAACGTTCGCCATTGGATTCTATCCTGGGCAATATCAAGCCAGTTTTCATCAGGAACACCTACTTCTCGAAGATCTCTTCTAATATTGTCCTCCCAACGACTTCTCGGTCTTCCCAATGGCCTCTTTCCATCAGGCCTTCCAACCAGGATAGAATATAATAGTTTTTCGTTCCTCCATATTAGCTACATGGCCTGTCCACCTTAGTCGTCTCGATTTCATTATTTTTACAACATCTGGTGAATCGTACAGTCCGTGGAGTTCTTCATTATGCAGTCTCCTCCACTCTCCAGTCATCTCGTCGCGTTTCGACCCATATATCTTTCTCAAAACCTTATTTTCAAATACACGTAATTTATGTTCACCTGCTAGGGTCGTACTCCAACTCTGGCAACCATAAAGTATTTCCGGCAGAATAACCGTTCTCTATACTTTTAATTTCAATTTCCTTGATATTAATCGCGATGTTAGTAGTTTTTGGACTGAATAGAAACATGCGCTCCCCCGATACTAAGCGACTTTTTATTTCTTCCGTGACCTTATTTTTGCTTGTTACGTATGCTCCCAAGTATTTTAATTTGTTTACTTTCTCTATGACCTCATCCCTAATTCTTATGTTTTTATTTCCTTCATTCCCTATACTTAGGCTTGTTATCATGTATTTTGTTTTATCTATGTTTACTTGTAGACCTATCTCATCGCACGCTTCTACTAAGACATCGGTGTTGCTTTGTAGTGCATCTATATCGTCCCCTATTAAATCTACATCATCCGCGTATACAAACAGTTAATTAAAACCATTCAATGATAGTCCCTTTTTGTCCCCTTTAATTTTTAAAATCGCATATTCTAATGCAAAGTTAAACAGTAGTGGTGACAAGGCATCGCCCATGGAGGAATTAGATAGAAAGAGACGCCCAAGCTGCCAAATTTTGAAGCTGAAAATGGCCGCCCGTCAATCGTCCAGTGCGGCCATCCGCCATCTTGCGTATGGAAGAAAACCACGAATTCCCTATTGTTTTATGTACACCATACAGATAATATTTATATGAAATCTATGTCATATGTTATGATACATTTATTTTTTATGCAACATTTTAATTAGCTCCAGGTGCGGTTGAATGAAAAAATCTAGCAGAATAAACATTTCACAATGAAAAATATTGACATATGTAGCCGTTAAATGCGTAAGACCCCTGGCCACATAGGTAGATGTGCTCATTAAGGAATTCTTCTGCGAACGCGGCCGACACAGCTTTATGAGTTCAAAATCCGTTCAGGGCGTGGATGTTCCTCTTTTTTCTTCTGATCCAGAGGAAGGTAATGACAATTCACCCTTGGTTCAACTTGTCCATCGGTCTTCCCAGTTCTTTTAAATTTTCCTTCACTTATTACTTGCATTATCCTCACTATTCGTAGGTTTAACTTGTATATATATCATTAAAAAATTCTAAACCAGAAAGAAATGCTTACACTGTAACTTAGATAAATTAGTTATTAATTCCAGATTAAATTCCGTAGAGGGGTAAAATAATAGGTAACATTTTTGGAATTCGTTAATATTGAAAAATTTAAGCATTGCCGTCTCGAATTAATGGAGAATAAAGCAGAAAGACCAGTGAAGAGGGAACTCTACGGTAGCAGAAGGGTGGGAATTAGAATGTGTCTGATAAGGCAATAGCAAGATGCAATCCATGAGACATAATCTGGCTTTAATTAACCCACCTTCGCTTACTCAGCATTATTTTGTATCTATGCATGAATTTCCTCCCGTGCGATATCGACTTTATCGAGACGTGCGAGAAGGGATAGCCTCTTAAATATGTGCGCCGAGCAATCCTTAATGGCCGCAAGTGAATCTAAATAGCTCCATAGCTATAATTTTTAAATTTCTTGACTACCATAAATTACAATTTCCCCTTGAATCATGTAAACATACTAACATAAAAGATACATATGTTTATAAGAGTGCTTCTAAGATTCAGAAAGCGTAAAGTGTTCATTTCGAAAAGTTTTGTTACAATTTATTCTCTCATTCACCTGGTCTAATAATACCTGGGCACCTGAAATAATAGTTTCTATTGGATATAGTAGTAAACACAGTGCGTTTTATACTTCCATAAGGTTTAATAGTGTAGTCTCCAAATGCTGTGCAATCAGGAAATACAGTACTCCAAAATCAAATAAAAAATGTAAAGGGCATCTGGAAGAGAGCAGAGCGCACAATAAGAGGACAGAAGATATCCGTGCATATCAAGTAGAAAGTACAGTGAAATAATTAATTATTGCATTCCTTCGTTGTTCCTTGAATCAAATAATCCTACAGTAAATAGAATCAATGGTCTACACTGCAACAATTGTAGATCGCAATTGGCTACTACAACTGGTCAACTAATGGTGCAACTACACCTTCAGCAATATATTTGTCTGTTGTGTTAAATGAAATAAATGTGAGCTACTTTTTCTTTGATTTATTCTGCATGGTCTTAGGGTTTGTTTCGTATATTTTTTCTATTATATAAACGTCAGTTCTTGCTTCGAGTTGAAATTTTCCTTATTTGGTCAAACATTGATACGGCCACCCTATAAATCACATTATTGAATTGTAATCACATTTAATTTACACCTGAAGGTTTGGTATTATGGTTAAAGAATACAAACATACACAGATAATTTGTCAGTGCTTATAAAATATTGTATAGATCAACATAAAGAGTAAACAAAACTTCCAGTGAACATCGAACGCTGCGTAACGAAAAACAATTCCCCAAAGTGCATGAAATATAATGAATACTACTGACAATTCCTTTAGTCAGTTTTCTT
>JAGDQP010000123.1:31799-48511 GCA_022664845.1 Lepisma saccharinum
CTGTTTAAATTCTCGAATTAACATATTGACGGCATAATGAAAAGCATAGAAAAGCACTTTTAATTGTCTCCATGCCATCAATTTATATCAACATTTTATATTTCGACAGAAGTTTTCTCCAACACTCACCTGTGAAATGTGACATTGAGACCTTTTTTATTGTATCTGTTGATACATCCGAAAGCGACACAACTCAATACCATTTTTAAACTCTCATAAAAGCACCAAGAGTGATCTGGTTATTTGCATGTCTGTGAATGCAATACTTCAATTTTCTTCCATACGCAATATGGCGGACCGCGATACATACAGCCGGGGCGGCGGCCATTTTCGGCTTCAATTTATTTTCGAAGTAGGGGTACGCTTGGGCGTCTCCTTCTATCTTATTCCTCCAAGGCATCGCCTTGTTTCAATCCGTTGCGAATCTTGAAACTATCTGACATATTATTACCTATCCGTACTCTGCTTATGGGGTCGCTGAGACACATCTTCACTAGTTGAACCAATATTTTTTGAAATTCCAAATCGTATCAGAATACTGTATAACTTTTCCCGTTTGATAGAATCATATGCTTTCTTAAAGCTCAAGATATAAACACGGTCTTCATGACATTCATGGAAATTATCGTCAATGTCCTTTCTCAGTGAACTAAAATAAGTTCTGCATTTAGAACGTCAGAAATTAAAAGTAGTCACCCCTTTTCGCATGGAGTAACACCTACCATCTTCGTGATTCAGGTTCATTGGGCACCTACCAGCATTATCTTCTCCTCTTTAGCTGTAGTCATGTCAACAGCTCATTTTTCTGTAATTCTCACTTCTTATAAACTTCTACTGCTATCAGGACGCGACAGTTGTACCTGATTCACTTGCTATACGCTTTCTCATCACGTCCAGTCTTCATTTCCTTTGGAAGGCAAGAGCTACCGCTCGGAACTTCAAAGCATCCATAGTTTATTTACTCTACTCTGTAGCTGCACTAATACTACATTTTTAGTATAAAGACGACATTTCATCTGTTTCTCCAGGCCTTTTCATGAAACATGTTCTATAGTTTTTTTCATATTCGTTGTGTAATTAGAAGTAGACTTACAAGTGTTTAGTATTGTTGTTGTACATTAGTCACCTGTAGTGAATCAAACATATCTTTTCTCTCTACAGGTGTTTGGGATCCAAAGAAAGTGACTGCCGATGAAAGTTTTAAAGCTTTCTACATTTTCCATCAGCACGCGATGCTTGAACCAAATACTCAAATTGCCGGAGTGGTGGTTATTCTAGATTTTGAGGGATTATCCATGAAACAAGTCGTGGCGATCACACCCTCTTATGCTATGAGATTGTTAGAATTTATTCAGGTAAGATATTGTAAATGGTATCTCATTTTGTTGTTAGGTAAGCAGTTGAAAGTTAAAAGTATTGATACAGCTCCCGTGATCGAGGCGGTAATGTTGTGGACTTCAGATCGGTAATGGGTAGATACGAACCCAGCGGACGCCAACCTGACAGGTTTTCCAGGATTTTACAGGAATGTCTGGATGATACCTTAATTAAGTCCCCTGTCGATACTTCTCCGATCCTCTGCCTACCTCATCGCAACTACAGTTGCCACGAGACGAGACAGAGAAATTGCTATAGAAAACGACGCGACAGAGCTCTGGTAATGCAAAGTATACATCTTTTCGAGATGAGACAACCTCTGGACAAGATATTTTCGAGACGAGACAGTCTAAATCTCGTCTCGTCGGTAACACTAATCGCGACCTGAGCCAAAATTCAAGTTAAATGTAGTTAGCTTGACCTACTTTTCTTCTTTAATGTTGATTATTCGTCTGCAGGTACTCTTTTTCTGCAGGCTTCTTTCACACGTCCATCACAAAAAATGATATCAAGAATCTTCAAGTTCTTGTTAAAAATCCACTCACGATGATATACAGAAAATACAAAGAACAATTGGGTACTGCAGCGCCGGGGAAGAGAAACTGAATCGCCCAGTTGGAAAAATATTTATTCAGTTACCACCAATTGCACCAAAAATCTCATAGTAGAAAAAGTACATAAATACTTCACTAAAACGAAACTATGTGAATCCGTGTGAACCTTAAGTGAACCCACTGATTTTTTTTTCTGGTCTATGGTGCACATTATATACATATTTATTTCAAACTGTTGAAAGTTTACTTTTTCTGGAGTTCAGTTTTAGTGCATTTCCCAATACCACTTAACATTTAGTTCCTCATTATGTGCGTAAATTAGATGCCAGTACACCAGAAGTTCATATGTCATGCAAAAAAAAAATGTTGTGTAGTTTTCATTAATTTCACAAGCGTTATAAAACTGGGACATCATGTTATACACTGAAAACAGTTTGGTTTTCAGTGTGGCACAGCACCCAACAGCAATTCCAGGACACTATAACAACTAATTATTCTGTGCGTATTTCAAGGTACTATATGATATACAAGGATTTTGAGTCATGGAAATTACCATCAATCATCTACATGAGCCACATTCAATATCCATCACAAGCGTTGCGAATCAAAACGTTTCTGTGTCCGTTAAAGTAATATTTAGGTGACTGATGACTCTTAAGAAAAGCGAGAAAATGTACTAGTTTTTTTTACGTTCAAAGTTATGACAACTTCCTCGAGAAGATATTACAGAAGGATTGTAATTCGGATTCAAAAATGGCGTGCAAATTTGTCTCGCATTAAGAAATACAATGGCGTAAAATACGCTACACTTTTTTTGTTTTTGTTAACGTTAATATATTTTCCCAGAGTCTGTCAATTGGGTATATTTCTTCTCTTCTGCAGATTGATTTGTGACTCAGTGGAAATATTCATTCTCGTCATATTCTTACAGGAGGCAGCCAGTAAATAAATGTTTCTTTTTTTTGGTAAAGTCTATGAATTCCAGATACAACACTAATGAAAATATGTTTAAAAGTGCATAAAAAATATCTCTTAACCGTAAGGGCGCAAGAGACGTTAAAAACTTACCCTTAAGAAAACATTTCTGATACAGTTCTATATTTTTAGTACACTGTACTACTTGAACACACAAATAAAATGAACCCAAGAAATTTGCTTACTAGGCCTATAGTGTAAAATACGTGCTCAAGTTGTTTTTGTTTTTACAGTGCAAATATGAACTACACCTAAAATTGCCCGATCACGCTGCTGTTCAGTGAATGTGCTTTCGTTAAGAGGTCGAAATGAAATATCTGCTTGAATTACTTTAATCATCCGGTCCTTTAGAACCTGGGTTCAGATTTTAACACAATCTCATAAATTAATTAAAATTTGGTTGACAAAGCTGATATTCTACACTTTATTATAAGAAACACACAGTATACAATGTCACAGTTTCAGATAATGTTGTTTGAATTTTATTTTAAGAACTTTAGCCATCTCAGGTAGATAGCCAGGGTCTATTTTGTAGGTACCATCCCAGCATTTGCCTGGTATGACTGATGAAAAACCCTAGAAAAAACTTCAGTCAGGATGATCGGTCGCTCTAATCGATCCCAGGACCTCCCGAATGCTAAACTAACACTTCTACCACTGACATGTGAGCCACGGCCGCTCGGTCAGATTATGCTGTCTCTGAATTAAAGTTTGATATTGTTTATCAATGTAACCTACTGTACAAGTATGAACGAACTTTGTGCTTTGCTTTTACTTCCAACACACATGCAGGGTGATTCCAATTTTTTTTACAGGCAGTGAAAGTGTATATTTCAAGGCTCGAAGATGATAAAGTGGTTTAGAATACATGGAGTTAAAACCGTTTTGTTTCCGAGAAAACCGAAAGTGAAGGTCGTAACAGTGACGAATTTAGTCACAGATGGAAATAATAGATAAAATGTTTCATGGGTAGCCCAGGTGGGTGTTTCTAAGAATATGGCTTCTAATTTGTTCTATTTGTATTGTTCTACGTCTGTTTCATGGTTTATTTACATTCTCCGAACACTCGCTGCGTCCCCGAATATGCAGTTTCTGTAAAACTTCCTTCCAGAAATGGAAAGAGAATCTTGTAGGAGAAAGATGAGTTTGAATATACCCTTTTATTTCAGTTCTGTATTATTTCGGATTTGAAAATCTGGGATAAAACAAGGTCTCCGTGATTTCTCATATGATTGCTTTGTGGATTAGCCCAAATATAAATGGCATGATTTTATGTTCAGACAGCTTTGAATTTGAAATATGATGTTGTATACATTCAGTTAGCATGGAGCATAAAGTAAGGTTCTTGTTTGTCTATGTTTAATTAGGTTTATTGACTTTGTTCGCTGCGTCTCTTTTCAGGATATTTTTTTCAGTAGTTCGAGGTAGTCTTTGAAACTACAAACATCAAAATATTGTTTTTTTGTCTGTGTTGTTAAGAGATCTTTATGTTTTCAGTTGATTTATTTGTAATTTGATTTTATTATTTTTTCAGGATGCTCTTCCACTTCGTTTGAAGAATGTCCATATTGTCAAACAACCTTTCCTTTTCAATATGGTCTACCAAATTTTCAAACCTCTGATCAAGGCCAAACTTAAGAGCAGGGTGAGTAAGCATTTTAGGTCAGAATTTAAACAAAGAATACTTAAGTATCAAGAAATGTTGTTTCTTGTAAACATTACACTGTAAAAAAATAGTATACACTTTCTTTAGTAGACTACCTAAACCTCAGAGAATCATATAGAGACATAGTCTACATTCATTATATATCTGCACGTTTCTTTTCTGACTTCCAGAAAGTTTCTTTCCTCACCAAGAGATGGCTCTGAGTTCAGTATAAATAGTTTCTTAAACATTCTAATAAATTGAAGCGTATGATTGGTTCGTAATACAATAGTTCAGCTAACTGGAACTGCTGAACGAATTACAGACTTTGTTTATAAGGATATTTAAAAAAAACTATGGTATTAAGCTCTCAGAGACAGCTCCCGACGAGAAAAGAAAGTTTTTCGAAATTAGAAGGGAAATGCGTACATATTTAAGAATGCTGGTTAAATATCTGTACCGAAAACTTGACAATGTGAACCGATGCTGAGGGCCTGTGCATTTGGAACCACTACACGTTCTATGTTGCTACCGCGATTAAGAACATTAAATGTTTATCGCTTCCGTAAAGGTCTTCGACTTTTCTTGAAACAGGAGACATATCTATGGCCATAATTTTGTTATAACGTTCAGATCATATTAAAGAAAAATTGGATTTATATTACACTACATTCACAAGAATGAACATCTGTTTCCAAAAATCGAAAGTGGAAATTTGGTCAATGTTAACAAAGAGAAATAATATATAGGTGTTTAGAAACCTTTCTCGTGTCCTCTATGGCTCCTTTTTATCCCAAGATGATGTTGAAATGAATACATTCCATAGACATTTTTGAAAAGGACAAGTATTACTTCAGTTGGCCAGAAAAATACGAGGATTGTAGTTTCCTAAAGAAAAGATTGTAGTTTTATGTCATTTTAGTCATTTGTTTCAGATCTAAAATCTTAAATAGATTGGTTTAGACTGAAAATGATTTCTTTTTCTGCTATGAATCAGACTGTCTGCTTCCTGCTAACATTGAAATTTCAGGCTTTATGTATACTGATCTGGATACTTGAACTTGGTAACCTAGAAAATAATATTTTATTTTTATTGTGTAATAATTACGGCTCGAAACACTTAAAGAACCCTAAATATAACTTATTAAATAACATTTTAAAGTAAAAAATAAATAAAAAAATATAAATTTGTTTTCAACTTCTAATAATATAAATAAATTTATTATACGAATGTGATATTTCTATGCTGAGAAGGAATATTGAAAAAGACAGTAAATAGCAAAACCCAACATTTTATTTATTTAATGTTGCACTGTAGCTGGAATTATAAAGCTTTCACTTATTTGCTATCTAATGTTACAGTCTTTCACAGGGTATGCTATTGAACAAATAATTAACACTAGCTTAAAATTAACATTTTAAAGATTCACATTTCCCGATTTCAAAATATAGACTGTTCGGAAAATAATTATTCAATTGTTTGTAACGGTTGTCAAGCAACGTAGGATTGTTTAACAATGATTGCCTAACAAATGTGTGTTACATTTTGTTTTATTTTACGAATTACGTAAGACGCAAAAAAATTGAATTTTTTAATTTCAATTGCGACCTTTACGTAACTGTGACTCATGATCCAGAATTCATTAAATTAAAATGCAACCATAAACCAAGTGATCGGTTAGGAAAAAGATGATACAAAAGGAATAAAGAAAGAAAGTTCTATTTCTACAGAAGTGAAATATTAGTTTTTAAAGTGGCTAGCTAACTATGTACTTGATATAATTATGCTACAGTCTTTTAAGGGCACATGCAACTAGTCTTTTCTCACTAATATATATTATTGAAGAAACGGCATGTAACATGTTGGTAAATGTATTTAATTCTTACACGTGTTTCAAAAAACAGACACATTTTCACATGGTTATTGTCAGGTGAAGAGATACACAAGAAATTTAATGTTCCATTGTTCGAACCCAAGTAAGCACAATGGAATATCATTTGAAATACTGATAGGTTCATATGTATCTATGGTTTTATTACTCGACCTAACGCAATTTTTCCTTGCAGCTGGTTTTTTTTTTTTTTTTTTTGGTAATACTAAGCTGCGGTAGCTCAGTTAGTAAAGTTGGAGGGGTTCTGGGTTTGATTCCAGCGGCCGGCATCCTGACTGAGGATTTCTTCCTCCATCACACTAGACAGATGGCACCTTCGACTTCTTCCAACATCCTGTCCCGTACCCTATGCTGGCCTGAATCATTGAGGTCTAAATTCATAAAAAATTAAAATAAAATTGACATGTTTCTGAAAATTGTTTACATTGTAAAATATCGTCGTTATCACTTACCACATTGTGAGGTTAAAGTGACAAACTCTTTATTAACGACGTATTGAGTTAGGACGAATTGTATTGAACTTAATTGAAGGCCTTTAGGAAACTTTGGATTAGGCGGAATGAATAATAATGAGAGAATTGGTGGAACAAAGGAAGTGGGAGGAAGTAGCAGAACCTCAAGAAAACCTGTACACCACAAAGCCTATATCGCATGAGGCGTGATCAAAGCGGGTAGAGTAATACACTGTAAAAATAGGAGACACAACGCTCATCTGAAAAATGGAGGCAGCTCAGTTGCCTCCACTTTTTGGATTAACCTACATTCAGCCAGTTTTCAGTTGAACGTTTTACTCTCTGTAAAATTTCAAAATGCGCATATATGTCTTTTCCAACGTATTTCATTGAAGCAGAATATTTTTTGAAAGTAGAAAAGAAGAAAATGTAACGTTCCTTAATTTTTTTTTAAAAAAGAAAAAAGTTCAGGTAGTCGGGTTTCGATCTAGGGTCCACTAGCACACTGATTAAATTTTATTATTTTAAATTTAATTTCTAAGGCCTTTAGGCAACATTAGCTCAGGCCAAAGAATGAATAGAGATGTTAAATAAAAATAGTAGGATGGAGTAAGAGTCAACCAATTAGTTTCCTTTGATTTCTTGTAGCTACAGTATATACTTGTATTTAGAATAATTTGTAGATAGAAGTAATCTTGGATAATACAAGAATTATGCTAGGAGACTCGGATTTAATTTTGTTCCTCGTACAAAATATTAGCAACTAGCGCGGACGATATACAGAGGTTACGAAATAAGTAGAGGGATTTTTTTTTTTTTTTTTAGTATTTTGTTAACTGCAAACCAACTTCTCTATTGGACGTTTGATTTTTAAAAAACAACAACATGTGTTTAAAAATACAAGCAATTACAAAAAGAGCGAAAAATAAGCGTTAACCTTTGCAAAATGACCAATGTAGGCCTACGTGAAAAACTGCGAAAAAGATGTGCTATAATACAAAATGAATATTGTATTGTATTGTTGCATTCTGTGGTGAAATGAGTTTATATTACACTGATGACATGTAATCGTATTCCGAGCCCTTGTCATGCGTCAGTTATCCTTTCAATACTTTTTTTTAAAAGAGCTATTAATAATATCAGTGGTTAATTTTTGTAAGAGTATTATTTTTTACTATGAAACAATTATACAAAAGCGAACGAGAAAATTACAACTCTTTTAAAGTAAGTAGTGTTTTGTCTTATATAATAATTTGTGTGAAAGAAAACAATACAAGAGAACGCCTTGTGTATTCGTGCATCATGTTAAATTTCACATATCCTTGAACTTGTTGCTATTTTTTCCCACCTAAAGCAGACAACGTTGCCAAACATTTCGTTTTCATTTTTCAAGGAATGTAGTTCAAAGACAAATATACAACAGACGCACAAACAAACAAACATAACAGAAATATGTCACGATATTATTATTCCACGTCCTCAACCTTTTTCTACTCTTACTGAAATACAAGTTTAAGAAACTGAAACTCCTATTGGTTTATTTTAAGGATCTATAGCCAGTAATACTGGATACGACAGGGTGACCGTAATATCTTAAAATGCATAAAATTACATTAAATAGCAGTTTATTTAGGAAACGTTGATATCTTACTCCAATGTAAGATTCCAAGGGTATGACCCCAGGCTTGTCCCATAGTTGGAAGGACCCATGGTTCAAATTGTGTAAGTAGTCCTACTGGATACAATTAAGGATGACAAAATAGAGACATATCAAAAGTACACGGGAAGTTAAGATAAACAGCAACCAAAAACAAACAAAATCAGTTTGTGGTATAAACTTAAGTCAGGTTCACAAGATGTGAGGATCCTACTATTCATGACCCATCTTTACGAGTTAAGCTCGTAGAATTCGGCTTCCAATTTCGTAAAAATTCACATTTCTCTTTCAAAATGGCTTCTAAAACTGCTTACAGTTTCGTTTATTAATTAGATTCGGAATTTTTTATGATGCTTTTATGGCCAAGTACCGTTTCGGACACTATCCTATATCAGTAAATCATGTTTTGTGGGATACTTAACTCGTTCCTCTATCAGATATTGAACCCAAGCCTTCTACATCATAAAGCAAGGAGAGTATTCACAAATTTACCTTTACGTCCTAAAAATGAACAATTGTCCGAATTCTTTAGCAGTTGATCAAGTAGAAATTGATCGTTGAACTGTACCTTGATATTCCCTTTGTAATATTATAACTTAAAAATTCGAGATATCAAAACACTGGTGTATTCAGGATTTTCATATCGGGAGTGGTGGTGGCAGATTGAAATTAGAGGAAGGGTGTATCCATTATATGTCACGATTTCCGTCGCTCTTTTTGTGATGAAATAATGTTATATTAAGATGAAAACCCGAAACCGTGTGTACGTGTGTGGGCGGTGGAGGGCTTGGAATGTTGCCACATAGCAGAGTACATCCCTGGGACGTCACATTTAGATCCCATTAACGTCAGATTTCTCAAGCTCCCATAGCGATGTCCTAAGGACGTCCGTGGGATAACTCTGTGGGCAATACAAACAGTTCATCCCGTATGGAGGTCCCCTGGATGTCCCCCGGAAAGCCGTGTGGGATTACCTACCTGGAATTCCTATAAATTAAATCGACCTTATTATTATTATTATTATTTAATTAATTATAACTATACGAAGGATATGCCTTCGTATAGTTATACCAAGGATTAATTATAACTATACGTCCCATGGATGTAAACGGGACTTAAACAGGACGTCCTACGGACGTCCTGATATCCTGCCAGGAGATCCGTCAGATATTCCTGGGACGACATTTTGCTATGTGGGTTGGAGCAGAGGTAAACTGTAGCCAGGAAACGAACTAGAGAATTTTATCAAAGAGTTGATAGTTTACTTCAAAATTAGACTATTCAGAGAACAGTTTAACTTAGACGAAAAATATTTTCTTTTCATAAGGGTATAAGAGTAGGGAAACGCTATTTTTCAATTACATACTTCCTTTTTTTTAATGTAAACTAAAAATCTAATAGGATAGGAGTATAATAGTTTTACTTTCCTATAGTTTAATAATTATAGGAAATATAGTGGTAATTTTACTGCATACCAAACAGTGGTAATCCAGCTTTGAATTTATACGCTTAATAATCCTGTTTAAAAATTATTAACATTAATTCTGAAGTAGAATGTTGCTTGAAGAATTTCTCATTCCAAATTGTCTTTTTTTGTTTTTTTCAGTTGTTTTTCCACGGTAACAACATGAAGTCTCTACAACAGCATATATCTCCAGAATGTCTTCCAGAAAACTACGGTGGAAAGCTGCCCAAAATCAATTATGGAAGTTCCGATTGGTATCCTCTATTATTGCAGAATGACCATATCACCAAAGGTTAGAGACATATGAAACATTTTAATCAATTTATCCCTAGCATTAATCATTTTCCGTTACTAGTGTCTGAAACTAACAATAAGATGACAAACAGAAAATCATGCATTTCGTTTTATAAAAGGCCATAACAGATTTTAATTAAATGACACACGCGGAGAGAGAGAAAAATTAACAGGAAACACTTCTATTTGAGTGACTATCGAAACTCTTAATTAACGTAACGGTCGCTTAAGAGATCTTGCCCCTCCTACAATAAATTCAGCAAACGCATGTTAAAGTAGACGCTTGTTTATCCCGTTAAACAAATTGAAAAAAGTTCATAGTTAAGTTCAGTAGTATGATCGGTAACTTACAGTTAATACAACAAGAAAATTCACTTATATATCTACAAACATGTGTGATATATGGAAATTATACTACAAAATAACATATAACACTGAACTTACCCTGTTATTACCCTTTCCGGTTTGTCACAATATACATTGCCATAACGTATGAATAGCACCACACAACATAATAACATTTTACTGAAAAAATCCTAAAAAGTCTCAGAAACCAGAAAAAAAATTACCATAGAGAATGTTAACAATGCTGTAAACGTAGTGACATGTAACAATGATGTGCACAGAATAATCCTATATTGTTGGTAAAGAAATATTGAACATTTTTGTCTTCGATGTTTTTAATAATTGGGAAGCCGTGAAGCACTAAGCATTCGTGAGCATTTCCTTATCTCCACTAACATCCTCTTCATATTTCCGTTAATGTTTGCTATTTTGTGTTTTATGGTACGATTATTTTTCTGCTAGATTTGTTAGTTATTTCTGTTGCAAACTATTAGAGAAACTCAACTAGGATACAAATACAGTAAAATCTTAAACGTGCTGAAAAGCTTTTCTGAATTCTCTAAATTCCTCAGGTTTTTCGTCTTCGCTTCCTTCTGCCTCGATTTTAGTATTCAAAACTCCAAGTTCTTAGTTTCGACAATTTGATCACTTGAAAGGTATTCAAGTTGTGTATTCCAGTTCCGGTTGAGATTATATTTTTAGTGCACGTAGACATCAATGAATGGAACTGTGCATATCATAGAAATGCTGTCAAGCGTATGGATTGAGTACAAGGCAACAAGTGTAGAAAAAAACAACATGAAAAACGCGCTGTTACATACGAAATATTTTACTTTGTTAATTTATGAGCCTTCTGAAAATAAAATTCCACGTAAATGCAGGTTTGAAAAACCTGTTAGTAATACTTCTTATTCATTTTTTACGTTAAACAAACTCCATTTTGAACAATATATTCTAAGATCAGCCGAGTGTAAAGTAAATTATCACTTTGAATTAGTTTCCATCTTGTAGCAATTCCACTTTGAGCAACTTGTACCGTGCATCCATAAAATAACACATGATTGAGTTTAACTAAATGTCATACTTAAATCACTGCATCCTTCAATTCCATTTTTTTTTCTATCTTTGCAGAATGGAACTCATATGGGTGTAAGAAATAATTGATGGATCATTTTCCTCCAGAAGACTGGTAGAGGAGACTTCACTTTATACGAAAACTATTCCACTTCACCAAAATGTATGCTTAAAGGAGTGTGATTGTAGCTTCTGTGCATAATACCGTATATGCTTCTGCTTTGGTCTTCTGTCAAATATTTTGTTGATAAGTTTGCTGAATTTACTGCAGTATATTATACCAACGAACAGAGTGCATTATTTTTAAACTTTGCAGTTGGCATGCAACCAGTTTGGACAGTAAAAGCATTAATTATATGTATGTAATCCACAAGAAACTTAGTAAACAGTATATAACATTTGAATTTGCTCGGAAGTTTACTCTTGTAATGACACTCAAAATTTGTATTGGTACACATGAGAATATGTACCAGTTTCTTCAAGAATTTAGGATTCTTAATATACGTTATTTGAAAACTTTGGTCTTCGCATGTTGATTAGATGCCACAGATAAGTAAAGATAACGTGTGTGTGTGTGGAAAGAACAAGGTGTGATGAAACAGTTTTATGTTTTAACATTTTAAAGAAATATTATTTTTTTATGTAACCTTTGCATTCAGAATACCTTGGAATTATTTTATTCAGATATAATGACGAAAGTAAGTTTTAATACTTACACTTTTTATAAGTATTAAAAGTACTGGCGTAATACAATTTTATCTCAATAAGTGTCTGAAATGTTTAGTAGCGTATTTTGAGAATGAATAGTCAAAAGGTAGATAGAAGTTAAAATGATACCAAAAACTTCCACATATGTATTTATAAAATCTACACGCATTAAAATTAATTAATTCCCTTGCGCCTATCAACAATTTCTGTCTCATTGCTTCGAAAAAATATGAGAATTGAAAGTAATGAGAATGAAATTTGTACTATGTAGCGAAACATCCTTTACAATGAAACCCACTCGTGGTTTACACTACCAGCACCATCTGTGAACAAAATGTATAACTAAGTGTATAATTCCTTGTGATGTTTTGTGTGAATGTAAGTTTAAAATAATACACCAGTATAGACATAAAAATGCAATACCAGTGGACCTCTGTATGCAATATATGCAACACTTCACCAATTCAATGCAAACAGAAGACAGCTACGAGGTTCTAATGAACATCTATTGTAACGAGGTCTCTAATTGTGAAAGAAGATAATTCAAATTGAGTTTTTGAAAGTACATTAATTGAGAAAATAACTTTTGCATGATCATCATCAGCTCCGGGCAACCTAGGATTATGTTTAAAATGATCTTACCCAATGCTTACCCTAATCTGGAATATAGCCAAATATTTTATAACAATTACATTTGACATAATCTTTCTTTCCTATTAATGCTTTGTTGTGGGTGTGTAGTAAAAAGAAAGGTTACTTAAAATAGTGATTAACACAGATAATGAGGTACCGCATTAGTATTACACGACAGTATTTAATCTGTAAGTCATAATACAATGGACTAGAAACAATGTCAACGAACTGAATCTAAATTTAAGAACTGACGTTATAAATGTCATCCATGAGTGACTTTTGTATAGTTTTATCTTCGTAAAGGCTTAGTGAGCATGTGACAGATCAAAACTACAAATATTGGGGGGGGGGGGGGGGTCATTAAGTTAAGCTGAATGAAACTGCAGATATGACCAGCTATATGGTTCCCTTCACCAAGCTTTCAAGAATCATATTAAGTTACTCTGTGTGAAACAGCATGTATTCAGAAGATGTTAAAATGATAATGATTCGAACGAGTTCCAAGCACATGTGTTGCACATAAAAACTGAAACACAAACATTTCTGTCATAAAACAGTTATATCAACTATAGAAGATTAGTCAACAATACGAGCTAAGTCTATCAAGGTTAGTAAACACTATGAGCCGCACCACGATCAAACGAAACAGAACAAAATGGTTCAAAACAAGTTTTTGAAAGTATGTGAATGATATCGATGTTACAAAACATTTGTAAAAAAAAATAATAATGGTTTCATCTAAAGTCATTATTTTAATTAAAATATTTCGAACAATTAGCTCCCATGTGTTGAATGGTTTAATAGTAAATAAGAGTAGATCGACTTGAGTGCTAGACATTCCACTTATTTATTTTTTTGTTTGATATTTTCTCTGTACACCAAAAGGAGAAAACTTATTAATTAATATTAAGTACTAGACTAGTGTGTTATGTTTATTATCTAGTAGGCAGAATAAAAACTGTAAATAGTGTAAATGTAAGTAATAGATATTCTAAGAATACCTTTGTGTATTAATTTCTTGTGTTTAAATCGATTTCTCTCTCTTTTGTGAAGTCAGAAAAAAACTCTCGTGATTTTTCCTGATCCATCATTAGACCTATCTTCCCCAGATGATGTCTTCTCATTTCAGCTAACAAATTATATCACTTGTTACCATCAGAAGCTCCTAAATATTTGAAATGAGGAATCTGTAATTTCGGCTGTGAGATTTCTGAATTTTTGACCACGAACACTAATTAATATTGCTGAAAAACTGATGAGCGATCGTTACATTGGAATATGGAACATTACATAATTCTTCATATAGAAAAGTTGGATATCAAAAAAATAGTTTAAAATGGAATATCATTCATATGTAAATATCGTCGGCAGTGACGTCGCCTGGAGTATTTCATAAGAGCATGTGAAACACTAGATATTATAGGTTGTATTATTTTTACTCATCAATATCTCAGATATTCTATTTTTTATTATATGATTTCTTTTTAATCATCAATTTTTAACTGCTACGCTCGTACACACATATACGTACAAGTCCTTTATATTATTGGATATACTATACACAATAAATTTCTATCCCCCCCCCCCAAGAATTGTCTCTCAGACCGAGAAAAACGGTTTATCGTTTCCTCTAAATTAGTCACTATTTCACTATGTGTTGCATAAATTAGCTTCCTCTGTTGTTTGTTCTCTACGAACTGGTTCTACGATAACTGCATCTCTTCCTCATCTTTGCACAAACTTCATTTTTTTTTATAAATACTTAAATTCGTTATACTTCTCGTCTTCAACAAGATATCTGTGATGTACGTATTTAGGATAAAGCTCGGAACTTGACTATAAATTTTCTAAACTGCTCTACTCTTACAGGGAGATTAAATTTTCTTTCTCTCATCATATTGATAGTTCTCCAGCTAGAAGAATTTCTACTCAAAAGCACTTAGCAGTTATATTTGATAAAAAAAAATCTGAAATTTCTTGATAACATAATCTATGATGAACCGCAATTTACTTTTGTTGGGTTTGTTACAAATAAGGCAACTTTGGGTATTATGAAATAGTCGGGTATTATGGAATCCTTGTTTTTCTCGTTTGTGATGTGCTGTGATCTACCGGCAAGCAGGAGAACTACTTCTACACACTCCCATAATTCCTCGTATTCATTTGGAGTTCGATAGCTACATGTGTAGGTTTACGAAACGGAAGAATCGTAATTTGCAGTCATCAGAAATTTTGCAAGTACGTATTATAATGCCTGTATGTTTTTTAGGAAAACATTGTAATACACTGTATGATTGTTGAATTGTAAGTATATGTACATACAATTACTGGACTTGTGAAAGCCACTTTGGTTCGATGTACCGTAAAGTACTGTTAGTAGCGACTTCATTTTTAAGATGCGTGTTGGGTAATACAGTTCAGTTGAAGATACATTTTAATTCAGATACTTTTACGTCATTAGAACTTGCATTCCTATCTGAGACAATTCCGAGTGACAATGATGCTGACTGTTTAATTTGCCAGAGCAAATTTTCTTATGATTTCAGAGAAGAGCTGTGGATACAGTGCTTATCTTGTTTACTGTGTACGCACAGCGATTGTACAGGTGCAGAAAAAATAGAGTATGTTTGTGACTTTTGGAAATAATGTGTCTCGACACTTCTACAATGACAACAATTTTTCTCCTTGTATTCTTATGCCATTAAATTTTTACTTTATTTAACAAAAGTTAAGTATCTCATAATAGCCTATTAGCCTAATAGCCTATAATAAGAATCTATTCCATATTACCCTCGAAATTTACATTTTTTATAAATGAGGCAATGATTTCCATAATCGTAATTGTTTCTGAATGATCATTGTAAGTAAGTAAACTTACACAAAATAAATATAGTTTTCACAGTAATTCAAAATCTCGGCGGGGTCACGGTGGCTCAGTTGGTAGAGCACTCACCTCTGGTGATAGGGGTCGTCGGATCGATCCCTGCTCATGCCATGTGGGCTTTGTGGTAGACAAACACCGTGTGCTTGGATTTTTTCGGGGTGCTCCCGTTTCTTCCCACTTCATTCCACCAATTCATCCCATCATCATCCATACGGCCTGAGCCATAGTTGCCTAAAGGTCTTAAAATAAATTCAATTCAAAATCTCGGTTCGTTCCTTAATTCCTATACCCCTCTTTTAATAATAAAAAAAAAGCGTTCCCTGGTAATGTACCTTCTTGGAGCAAACGAACAGAAAAATGCGATAACAAATATGCATTGTTTTGTATCCACATTGTTGTTGTAAGTCATCTTGAACCTTGAAGTTAGAAAATGATTTTCTTTTTAAATCAACCATAGTAACATTAGCATTAGAGATAAATGAGCACGGTTATCGAGTTCAAACCAATGAGTGCAAACATAAAAAAGAAAAACCTGAAATTGGATTATTCGACTCCTAACTATAAATAATAATCAATGCTGCATAAACTTCTTTTGAAATGTAGTTCACTACAATTACAACTACTCTAAGAAAAATCTCTAGCTACAACTTCAAAAAAAGTAGCTAAAATTACTTATGGCTCAATTCAAGTAGGTTTTCCCGCCTTTTTCATTTTACGTCAATAACTCAAATTTCAATAGAGGAAAACATAAATTAAC
>JAGDQP010000123.1:51961-74193 GCA_022664845.1 Lepisma saccharinum
ATATATATATATATATATATATATATATATATATGCTTTGTTTCGCTGGGAGCGCTGCCCCCAGACCCCCATAGGGGGTTCGCCCCCAACTTCAGTGCTTTTGAGAGGATGCGCCTCTTTATCTTACCGAAAATCTCCCTGCAGCACTACACCAGCATGGTGTCCATGTGCACCCTCCCATGGGGGGCTGCGCCCCCAAATGGGAGGTTTGCTCCATTTATTCTAACCTACTCTTGGTCATACATCTTCAAAGAAAATTTCCTTTCTCTACCTTCAATGATTTGGAAATTTGGTTTTTGGGGCGGCCATTTTGGATCCAAGTTGACGACTTTTTGAAAGTTTTCTTATATTGTCGTGACCTACTTGTGATGGTACACCTTCAAGTAAAATTTCATTTATCCAGCTTAAACGGTGTGCAAAATGGGATTTTGGGCGGCCATTTTTGATCCAAGATGCGTCTTTGGATACATCATGTAATATCTTAGTAACATACAAGTTATAGTGTACCTTGTTACCAAATTTGATAGATCTAGCTGTAGCCGTTTAGGCTGTGTATTCTATACAACAATGGGTTCGGCGGCCATTTTGGATCCAAGATGGCGACTGATTTTGCTCATTAACGAACTTAACCGAGCTATTAAGCCTAGAAATAACATATTAAAATTTGGTTTAAATATCTTCAAAATTATGGCCGCTAGCGTGTTTATATATATATATACACATAGATATCGTACCGATTTCAATAGGTAGATTTTTCTTCGAAATCTACCTACAATTCGGTCGCAAAATTCTCGTATGGCAAGCAATATGCCAGTGTGGTGCCCGAAGCGCCCTTTCTCTGCGAAGGCACCATAAATTCCTATGTGTATGTCACAGGGTGTCTACAGAAACATCGGTTGCCTTTTCTAAGGAAACCAAGCGGCTCTACTATTCTGCCCTGATTTAGCAACAGTCCATTACTCTAAATTGACAACAAATTGTTTTTCAGCAAATAAAGTGGAATTTGTTGAGAATCAATCGAATGCTCCAAACATCCCTAACGTCCCGTGGAGTGCTATTTATTGGTCACTAGTTAAAAAGGTACTTCGCAAAGATAGACAACGTGTTGAAAATTTGGTATCATTAAAAAAACTATGGGTTCAAGGCAGAAAAAAAGTTTATCAAGTGACAGTGCAAAAATTAATGAGCACCACCAAACCTAAAGTTCGGTTATCTTCCAGAAAATGTTTACTGAAATGTTAGATTTCATTTTTCTGTATTACAAGGCTTTAATATTAATATTTTATCATCACCTCCTTCTTTCCGTTCACGAAACCTGAGCTACTCATGCCCAAAATATGTGCAAAACTTTCTGGGACAAGCCTTAATTACAGTAGCAAAATTCTTGCACTACTATTTGGTATGATTATTGCCATCTAGCGAGCAACCTTACAGACATAACGTAGTTTGATTAGTGCTGCCACCTAGAAGCAGTATTTTAAACTACATGCTCGAGAACCCTACGATAACAAATAAACTGTATGGAATTAGAATAGTTCCATAAAATCTAGGTAACAGTGCTTTTTAAATCTTCGAAATCTTTTTTTTTTTTTTATTACAAGAATTTACTACATATCTAACTAACACTATAGCTTGCAGAACTCGCAAGCTCATCACCACAGTAACAATCGTACGCCTTTGGAATCTGTGCTGGGTAACATCAAGCCACTTTTCATCAGGAACATCTACCTCTCAAAAATCCTAATATTGTCATCAATGGCGTTTTGCTCTTCCCAACGCCCTCTTTCTCTCCGGTTAATCGATGAAATACAATCTTTTTTTTTTTACATCCAAGCTACATGGTCTGCCCATCTTAGTCGTCATGATTTTATTATTCTTATAATATCAAGTGTTTCAGACAGACCGTGGAGTTCTTTACTGTGCAATCTCCTCCATTCTCCTGTTCTCTTGTCCCATATATTTTCCTCAAAACCTTCCGAAACACACGTAATTTATGTTCAACTGAAAGGGTCGTGCTCCAACTTTCGCAAACCTAAAGTATTACCGGCAGAATAACCGTTCTTTTATACTTTCAGTTTCAGCCTTGTTGATGCTAATCGCGAAGTTCGGAGTTATGAGTTACCCGTGATCAAGTGACTTCTTATTTCTTTCGTGACCTCGTTCTTGCTTGTTACATGTGCTCTTAAGTATTTGAATTTATTTATTTTCTCTACGATCATATTCTTAATTATTATGTATATATTTATCTGGGCAATATCTTCATCACTTACGGTTTGCTGATGATATAGTCCTGTTTGCTTCAAGTGCAGAAGAACTACAAACCAGAGTGGAAGAACTGAGTAACGAGAGTTCGAAAATAGGCCTTAAAATGAATTTAAGTGAAACCAAAGTAATGTGCAATCAACATGATGAAAAGAAGGAAATAAAGATTAGTGGAAAGACAATAGGCAAAGTTGATGAGTATGTTTAACTAGGTCAGCTCAAAACATCGAATGCCAAGTTGACTGATGAAATAAATTGAAGATGTAAAATGGCGTGGAGTTCGTTTGGAAGACTACTTTATTTTCAAAAGCAAACTACCAATGTGTCTCAAGCGTAAATTTTATAATCAATGTGTCTTACCTATGATAATATACAGCTGTGAAACTTGGACATTGAATGCGCAAACGACTCAGAGATTGAGAATCACACAAAGAGCAATGGAGAGATGCATGCTAGGAATAACCAGGAGGGACAAAAGGACAAACGAAAAGATTCGTGCACAAACAAAGGTAGAGGATCTAATCAAGACTGCGAAGAAGATGAAGTGGAGATGGGCCGGTCACATAGCTAGACGAACAGATGGAAGGTGGACGACAAATGTAGTACAGTGGATTTTTAGAGAAAAGAAACGACCGAGACGACGTCCAAATGTAAGATGGGTAGATGAAATCAAGGTTTTTTTCAGGAACTACATGGATGAGGATATCAGCAGACCGAGATATGTGGAAAGAAAAGGGAAAGGCCTTCATCGAGTAATGGATGGAAAACGGCTGAATATGATGATGATGACATAGACATAGAATAAATCCCCTCCAAATATAATTGAACTTAAGACAGTCTGTTCCTCAACTTTGTGATGTTACTTGCGTCCTGTGAAATGCGCGTTGCATTATATAAATATTTCGTTACTTATGTTATCCCGAAACTAATTATATGAACTCATATTTTACATCTTTTAAATTATATTGTTCTTGTATTATCAGTTTCATTGTGATTTAAGTTGCAATTCACACACTTTCGACAATATTGTTTACGAAAAGAATTAAACATTTTGCATGCAGAATACTACTCTATGTAATAAACAATCAATTTATATAATCAAATATTGCCCTACATCATTATGATATTGAAGGTGAACAAGAAAAATAACATTCATAAGAACAGTAAAAAGAAAGTGGAAAAATAACGACCCTGGTCTTAAATAAGGTACTAACTTGGCAACTGCTGTATATAGAACTACGAAATGTAAGGAAAAGCGTCTGTGAAGAACCCGACTCTTAGATTCGAACCTCGGACCTCCGGACGTTGTTCCATTCAATCACCCACATATCCATATATTATAAAGACCCAGCCCCCATGGTCCAAGCGATAACTGTGCGAACTTCGGTTCTACAATGGGCACAGGCACACGGGTTCGAACCCCGCGGCTGACCACCCTCACTGAAGTTTTCCATGGATTACCGTTATGTACATAGGCCTATATAGTGCTACGTTGTTCACACGTAATAGTTCTCACATATTTAACATCTCATTTAATTTTACGATGTTTAACACGTCTTCCTATTCGTTACGTGTTTGTCCAGCTTTTTTTTTTAAAAAAAAAAAGACTTGTTTATTCCATATTATTTATGACTAGGTTGCTATTTGTCACCGAAAAAAGGGGAGGGAAGTAATACCCAAGCATACCAGCATCTATTGGAGAACTGGACTTGCATACATTGGCTTTCCCTTCCTACAAGAAAACACGGAATTTCCCCCCTACAAATAACGCCCTGTTTATGGCTTGAATATTTGAATGTACTTCTTTTTCCTCTGTGTCTCTTTTTCCCATTCACGATGAAAAACAGGACTTGTCAAGCATGATTCTCGGGCGAAGGAGCAGACAGTTCTGACGTCAGAGGGCTTTGAGTTGGGGGTGACTGTTTTAGAATTTAATTTAATTTAAGGTCTTTAGGCAACTTTGGCTCAGACCGAATGAAAAATGTTAGGAGAATTGATGGAATGAAGAAAGTAAGAGAAAACGGGAGAACACCGAGAAAACCCCCACACACAGTTCTTGTCCACCACAATACCGACATGGCAAGTTCCGGGATCGAACTGAGGACCCCACGCACCAGAGGTGAGCTCTCTACCACTGAGTCACCGCAGCCCCTTCGGCTACTTTCGCTAACTTTTTCCTACAACCACAAGTAGGTTATTCTATAAACCATCTACTGGTATGATATATTAAATATATCTGTGACAGTCAAATTATGATACAAATAATTATTAGCTTCATTAGGTTCAAAATTAACACGTACATAGGTCCAAGTATTTTGGTTCTAGTAAAGAATCTTTTGATTCGAGATTTTCTCTCTGTATACAAAAGATAGTAGCTATAACTTCTCCCAAGTACTGTTCTCAAACATGCGGTAATTTTAAGAGAAAATGTATTTAGTTTCTAGACACGCAATGTGTATTTACGTGCCTTTATACGCAATTAAGTGAGACTTTCACACAACACCTATGTCTTAATAGCTGGTTCATAGTTTTCAGAAAACAATTATGTATTTAAGAGAAAGATTAATTCGTCTTGCTTTAACGTGACTAAATTAAACGTGCTCTTTTGACTAAATTAAAAGAAAAGGTTCTTCGGAACAATTTAGAAAGATATTTCGTCATAGATAATAGAATGTTAAGTAATTATTGCTAAATTAGATCGATTAAACCATGAAGGTTAACTTAGGTTAGTTTAGGTTAAATTGGGTTAACTTACATTAGTTAGTACAAGTCATCTTTAACTGTGTTTAACGCCTCTAGTCTTTGGAATCAGATCGAAAATAATGTACCGTATATAATGAACATGGTAATTTCTCGCCCAGGGAGTATCCAAGGAGCATCCGTATCTTTAGGTAATTACTTTGCCAAATTGTTCGATATGATAATATCAGATCGCATCGAAAACGGTTAAAAGTTCTTCTAGACCTGAGATAAATAGGAAAACCGACATTTCTGACTATTCTACGCGTGATCTATTACCAAATTAGCCGCTAGAGTACTCTCTATGTATATACTTTAGACTTGAGTAATTGACCTGGCAACACTACCTTGAAGCCAATAACTTGTATAAATGAGGTGAGAATCTAAGGTCTAGTGTACACTTCCAGTGAAAAAGCTGAGGCCCTCGCAGATCACCTCGAAACACAATTTATGGTTAATGCTGAACCCTACGATGAAGCCACTATAAATACAGTACACCGTTATTTAAACTCCCATTCTTTCAATCATCCATTTGATCCAACAACTCTCATCACTCCACGAGAAGTTAGAGCAGTCTTCAAAAAACTCCATAACCGTCGAGCAGCAGGACCTGACAAAATTTCTCCTTCAGCTTTAAAACATCTACCGCGCAAAATGCTTGTCTTAATTACTAAATTATTTAATGCAATCCTACAACACAGTTACTACCCATCACAATGGAAACTTGCGAAAGTTGCAACAATTCCGAAATCTGGCAAAGACTTACTCTACCCGCAAAATTACAGGCCAATCAGCTTACTATCCACATTAAGTAAAGTTTTTGAGAGACTACTATACGTGCGCCTTATTCAACATGTACAAGCCCAAAATTTAATTCCTGACCACCAATTTGGCTTCCGCTCACATCATGACACTACAGCCCAACTCGTGAGAGTCGTTGAAGAGATAACCCTACAATTCAACAATAGTGGTCATACTATTGGCATATTTTTGGATACGTCAAAGGCATTTGATAGAGTGTGGCATAACGGTCTTCTTTATAAACTCAGTATCATGGGATTTCATCACCAATACATCCGACTTCTTCGATCGTACCTACAAAACCGCAACTTCTTTGTACATTATCAAGGATATTCATCCACTACTCATCCAATCACTGCAGGCGTCCCGCAAGGATCGGTACTGGCTCCTTTACTATTTAATCTATATACATCTGACATCCCAACTCATCCACATACCAAACTAGCTACATTTGCTGATGACACTGCCATTTTTGCCTCTTCAAGAAACCTTCGTTACTCCCATTTGTACGCTCAACGTCATCTCACTTCAATTGAGGAATGGACCACAAAATGGAGGATGAAATTAAATGCCGACAAAACAGCTGTTGTGCACTTTTCAAAGCGTCATACCAACCTTCTTCAGCCTCTTACACTCTTTGGAACCCAACTCCAATAAAATACTCAAGCACGCTATCTTGGTGTTGATCTGGACAGGACTCTACTATTCAAAATTCATCTTAAAACTGTTGCTACCAAAGCACTCTCTCGACTTCTGGCTCTCTATCCACTATTTAGAAGTAAAGAACTCACTTTACCAGCTAAGCTTAACTTATATAAAATGATGATACGCTCTCTCCTTCTTTATGCTGCACCTGTATGGCAACATGCAGCAAAATCACATCATCTCCAACTCCAACGTGTTCAAAATAGAGCAGCAAGGATAATCACAGGACATAGTAGAGATACTAGGATAATGCAACTACATGAAGACCTATCACTACCAATGCTTGCTGATGTCATCGATTTTCAATGTCGATCCTTCTGGACTCGTATGCTACATTCTCCTCACCCTACCTTACACATCATTGGCACCGCTCAACCTATCCGCTATACTCACCGCATGCCTCACCCTACATAACATCCCTACTTACAACTCAGATCACCTGTCTTAAAGCACATGAATAGGAAATCACATATACTACTTTTATGGAAGGAATAAATTCCAACTTAGCCTCCCTGATCACATTATAACATCTCGCTTCGCTAAATGAAACATAACAATTTCCCTCCTCCAACTCGTCACTTATTATTTCATCTTACTAACGATAATCATTGACCTGCCCTAGGGATGCGACAGTTGCTCCCTATTCAATCATATACAAATAATTCAACCGCCGTCCCAATCACATTGAAGTCATGAGCTAATTAGCTCGATACTTCATCTATGAACGTCATTTAACTCTGCTCTGCTCTGCTGAAACCAGTAGACGTGTTTTGTGGAAGAAGTAATGAACATAAATCAAAACAAAAAAGTTCTGATACAATTTTCGTATATTTGTCTAATCGGTAATCTTGTTTTTAAGCGTCATCTTCTATTTCTAAAATTAACTAAAAAGAAGCTCGCTAGATGGATCAGTCATAAGGATGGTCAGTAAGTCATTGTCACTATTTTTCTTTTTCACTTGCAAAACAAGCTGTATTGCAGTGTAATTGTACAAATTTTATCTCTACACAAACATTACTCCAGCTAATCAAATATTGTTTCAAAATTTAATTACATACTCTTTTTAATTAAGTTGCTCCTTTTGAAGAACTTTCTGAAAGGTTAGTTCTAGTAGCGCTAAAGAATAAGATTTTTAGAGTCTAGTAAATGCCAAGGTATATTGGAGTAAATGCGAGTATAACCACATAAAGGGGACAGTCAGCCCGGAAGTAATTCGAGAAAGCATAAAACTTGGCAAAAATGTAATACTTGTGAAAGTAAACAACATATCAAAACTTTCCATCATTCCAGGCTGTGGTCCCACTGCTATTAAAAAAAATGTACCAAAAATAGAATTTTTGCATTTATCTCATAAACGGTGGCCCGCACAGAAATTTTTTAGAACTACAAAATTAAAGATTCGGTTTCTTTTTTCCTAAGAACTATTACATAGAAGAACTGTTACAAAATTATCACCGATTTTAACGTTATAAGTTTCAACTGAACAGAAAAACTAATTTTAAAACAGAGATCATTTAGCTACAGGGATAGGTAAAACTCTGAAAATGTCCTAAAAAGTCGAAAATGGCTGAATAGAGTGAGACCAATTTTGGATATCGGTGATGGGGGATGGGCTTCATGTCAGTCTTCTTGAAAGCCGCTATCTTGGATTTATGTGGAGAATTTTAAATGGAGAAGGGCATCATGTGATTAGGCTACCCCGTTCACAAAGATTCAAATGTGAAGTCTTTCACCTACGGGTGACTTCCACAAGTTCACTTTTCGTTTGAAAACGAAGCAATGTGTCCTTGTACTAATTATTTTTATAAAGCTTTTATTCATGTGCCAATAAATCTTCGTCATGACGGGCAAGCTGCCTTTGCCATCGATCGACTAAATGCATATATCAATTTCCCGGGTCAATTGAGCCGCGCAGTGCCGACTACGACTGGATGTGTCCATGGCCTGCGGATAGTGGAAGAGTCCCAGGTATGATGGCCAGTTGCTTATTCGTAAGATAAAATATCTTACGAATAAACAAGCAGTCGCGGACAATTCGACCAAGGGAGACAGCCCTGACAGAAAACCACCGGTGCCTTGGGGTTCGTGGAAGATAATCCCGACAGAAAACTCCTCTTGGATGAAGGATGGAAGTACAAAGAGACTGGTTTGGCACATAAGTATGGACCGGAGTATCGAACATGGAATGTATGAACACTCGGAAAGGCCGTACATTGAAAATATTACTACAACAACTACAAGAATACGACAGTAAAATAACAGCAATTCAAGAAAAAAGATGGAATTATAACAATGTTTAGGACATGAAAAACTAAAATATTAAGCAGTGACAAAGACCAACAGAAGAAACAAGGAGGCTGTGAACGAGAGGATATGCTACATCAGACTGAGAACAAGATTTAATCATGTATCGATACAGAAAAGTGTATTCGCCAACAGAAGACGCAGAAGTGATAATAAAAGATGAATTCTATGAGAGACTTACATAAATATATGAATCACTACTTGAGTATGACGTAAAAATTGTGCCAGGAGACCTAAATGCATAGATTGGTAGAGAGGAGATAAATGAAGGAACAATTGGGAAACACAGCCTACGTCATAAATCAAATGATAACGGACAACTATTAATACATTTGCAACTAGCCATAATGGAATAATTAGCTCTACAACTTTCCAACACAAAGATATCCATAAAATAACCTGGCGTTCACTCGATTGAAAAGTATACAATCCGATTTTTCATGTTATAATTAACAGAAAATATGCAAGATAATCGTCGTCAGAAGTCAAAGAGGAACAAACGTAGGAACAGACCTAGTAAGAATTAAATTTAGGTGCAGAATTCAACTAAAAAGAGAGGCGCGGTATTACGAAATATATCTTTGATGTAGATAAACTGCGAGACAGAAAATAGAGAAAAGTCTCAGGAAGGAGTATGGAAGAAGAACACAGATAAACAGGGTGTGAAAATGTAAATAAAGTAGAATCCATGTGAAATGGAGTAAAGAAAACTATAATAACAACAGTAGATTTAAGGATAGAAAAGTAACACTAAAGAAGAAAAATAATAGATTCGTTGAAAAGTGTGAAGAATTAGTGCAGACAAGACGACAAGCGTAAAAAGATTTTCTTAATAAGCCTATACTTACTTACTCTATGGCTTACGGAACTCGCAAGTTCATTGCCGTAGTAACAAACGTTCGCCATCGGGTTCTATCCTGGGCAAGATCAAGCCAGTTTTCATCACAAACACCTATTTCTGAAAGATCCCTTCTAATATTGTCCTCCCAGCGTCGTCTCAGTCTTCCCAACGGTCTTTTTCCCTCCGGTTTTCCAACCAAGATGGAATATAATCTTCGTTTTTCTCCCATCCTAGTTACATGGCCTGCCCATATTAGTCGTCGCGATCTCATTATTCTTACAACATTGGATGAGTCGCAAAGTCCGTGAAGTTCTTCATTATGCAGTCTCTTCCCTTCTCCAGTGAACTTACCTTATCTCCAAACGCTCGTAATTTATGTTCATCTGTTAGGGTCGTACTCCAACTTTCGCAACCGTAAAGTATTACCGGCAGAATAACAGTTTTGTATATTTTCAGGCCTATAAGAAGGAAGAAAGAAGAAATGGACAGGATGAATAAGAAAGTAAACAGAATACGTAGAAACAAGAAAAGAGAATGGACAAAACAACAAATTTCACACATAGAAGAAAACATGAAAGAGATAAGAACAGCAGAAGTAGACAACGAGATTAAGACAATAAGGGGAGGATGGATAATGCAAACGACAATGTGTAAAGATAAAGAATATAAAATTATAGGGGAGGATAGAAAGATAAAAGAAAGATGAGGAGAATACTTCAAACCCTTGTTGAATCCAGAAGAACAGGACCAAGGAGAAGAAATGAACAACGAACAAGAACAACAAAATGATAACTATTACAATGGGATAAAAAGTAAAGAATGTGTAACATATATACCAACTATAGACGAGGTCACGTGAAATATACAAAAAACTAAAAAAATGGAAAAGCAACAGATTACTATGATATACCAGCTGAATTAATCAAATACGGAGGAAGAGAAGTTGAAGAACTATTCCAGCAACTGCTAGAAAGGATATCGGTGGTAGAAGGAATCACATAAGATCGGAGCAAAAGTATCATATACCCCATACATAAAAAGTCGACCAAATGGACTGTAATAATTTTAGAGGAATTATTTACTGTGTAGTGCATATACAGTCTTTACCGGTATATTGAAGGAGAGAATGAAACCAATGGTAGATAGTATTCTACGGAAATATTAATCGGGAAAGGAAAATAAAGTCTACGATAGACCAAATATTTGTCATGAAACAGATCCTGGAAAAATGCGGCGAATATCAAATAGGTACTCACCGGATCTACTAGACTTTCAACAAACGTATAACTCCGTTAAAAAAAAAAAAAAAAAAAAAAAAAGAGGAAAATTAATGGAAATATTGAAATATTTTGGCACACCGCAGAAAATAGTGACACTAGGGGCAACAACACTGAAAAACACAAGGGCTCTTGTGAAAATTAAGAGCGAACTTAGTGAACCATTCCAAGTAACAAAAGGACTGAAACAATGAGACACAATAGCCCCAATGTTATTTAATCTTGCTTTAGAATTTGTAATAAGACAGTCAAAAGTAGATACAAACGGGACATTACAAAACAAACTAGTACAGATCACAGGATACGCGGATGACATAGGTGGTCGCACCAGAAGTGAAACAATTAAAACATTTAAAGAAATAGAGAGCAAAAGTAAAGAAGTAGAACTAAGAATCAATCAAGGAAAAATAAAAATTATGATACAATCACGGAGGAAGAGAGAAGCAGAAAAGATTATAGAAGTCGGGGAGTATAAGATTGAGAAGGTACAAAAATTTAAAATACTTAGAAACAATATTGACTGAAAACAACGAGGGGATAATAAGATCTACAGTGCAATATCAATAGTGTTTAAAAATCGAAATATAAAATGCAAACATAAAACCATATTGTACACCGCAAAAACTACACCTTTGAATAGTGGGTACAAAACGCCAATTTTGTACCCACAATGTTTGAGAGGCAGTGGCGAACCCAGGGTTGGGTTTAGAGTGGCGGTTCTTTGCCTCCCAGTTTTGGGGATGGGAAAGATTCATAGTAAGAAAAAGGAAGGTAAAATATGAATCCCTGTGCCCGTCGCTGATTCTCAAAAATTGTGGGTACATTATACCGCCTATTTTTCAGAGGCAGTGAAGGGCACTTCACTCCCAAGAAGTGGGAGGCAAAGAACCGCCCTCTAAACCGAATCCTGGGTTCACCACTGCTTCTCAAAAAATTCGCATGTTGTACTATTCAAAGGTATAGTTTTTGCAGTGTACAAAACTCTAATAAGACCGACGGATGCGAAACTTGAGCTTTTGCTGGAGTGGTTATAAAGCAAATATATATTTTTGAAAGAAAAGTGTTAATAAGAATATATGGAGCAACTAAGGAAAACAATGGAGGAAAAGATATAAAGACATTGGAATGTCGAATTTTGTACGAATAAAAAGACTACAATTGGCAGGACATATGGTAAGGATGGAAAAACAAAGAATAACAGATAAAATGACAAGGAAGCAAAGGAAAGAACAAGATGGGAGGATCAGGTCCAAAACGATGCTAGAGATTTTCTTGGACTGCGTGAGTGGCGAAGGACCGCACAGGAGAGAGAAGAATGCAACGATCGAGGAAGCGAAGGATCGACTACGGTCCAAGGAACCGGATAAGTAAGTAATATCAATTTTCAGACTTTTCCTTGTGAACGAACATACACCGTTGTTTGATGTCGACGTTGAATCAGCATGGAATGTACTGATCTCAAAACTTCAACATGGTGTCGTTATTTCCAAGATAACGGATTGAGAAATCCATACAAGAGTAACGTAATTGTAGTGGAAATTTACGACATTGATACGTAACCATAAAGTCCCTTCCATACTCTTGCAAAAGCAGTCTGAAATTTAACTCGTTTTCAAGACTTGGAAGATTCTATACCTCAAGTATTTTGCTAGTATTGTCAAAATCTTGCTAAATATTAAATATTCACATTTTCTTGGTGGACGTCGACTACTATACGACCACTGGATGCCATGAGAATGGCGTGGAATGTGCCAATATATGGCACAGAACTATTAATTATTTATAGAGAACGCCCAACATTAGCAAACGATACTCGTAAGATATTGCTACACTGTTTACTGAAAAAAAGAAAAGAAAAAAGATGCTACCTAGAGCATGATATTACTGTACTTTATAGTTAACATGATCGAACAGATAATTAACTTGTTAATCACATCGATTATATATACAATAAAGTGTGATGAAGTATTTTTTGTACTTACACAAAACAAATATTCACTCAACAATTCTAACAGCTACTTTCTTAACTAATTAAATCTTCTTATATTAGACCAAAATATTTTTGTTTTCCTATAAAAACATGCCGTACTTCGTATAAAACGTTTAACCGACCTATAATCGTGAACTCTTTTTATCCAAAAGTCCAAGTAAAAAAGACTATTCTTTCTTTAACGTTTTCTATCATCAAAACCTTTTTTTTTAATATTTATATTTCACCTTTCTACATACTTCCTTCTGTTCTACTTCTCTTATTCCGTTCTTTACGTTTTATATAGTTTTCCTTGCTCCAAACTAGGGCTTAAAACCGTCCTGGATTGTCCGGGAGTGACCAGGAATAGCGTCTCCTGTCCAGATAAAAATTAAACAACGTTCGAGACGTTAAGAGTCCCGTAATTTGCATTTAACTATTAAATATAAGTTAATTTCGTAAATAACAATAAGAATGCCTCTCCTGCTATGACTTTAAGTTGCTGTGGTGGTGTTAGCTCCGTATGTTTTGCGAGTTGTGTGTTTTGATGCCCCAAATACATGCGATTTTGGGTTTTTCGACCCTTGGACTTTGCCTGTTAAATGTTGAAACTGTTACCACATTTAACAAATAATTAAGTGATAACAAGTTTGATACGTTTATTTGACTTTTAACTTCTGAAAGAAGCTTGGTTGTGTGTTTGTGGTTAGGTAAAGTTTGTTTAGATTACCAGTTTCATTTTGGGATCCAACTAGAAGAAATATTAGAGCATCTGAATTATACACATGTTATTTAATATTACTGTATAAATAAAAGCTGTCTTCCATTGCAATGGGGATTGCGGTAAGTGCTGTTTAGGAAACAACGGAATTCATTTTCGGAGACATCGGAATTGATAACTTACCACATCAATGAATATTGCAAAAGTAAAGTTGGTATGAAATGTAATATAAAACCACACGAATGTCACACAGATACGCGAATTAGTGCCGAGATGATGGGAGCAAGCGAAGGCGGGTTAGGTAAAGTCAATTTAGATTCTCAAGTTTTTCATTGGGTCCGTCAGATGACTTTTTCCTTTTTATTTCGTGTTTTCTACATTTTTTGGCCCTACTTGTTCTATGTAATATGTGTGCTGCATTTGGGAACTCGAGATAGAATCGCTTCCTTCTGGGGAAAATTTTAAGTTGGTTCCCATTTATTTTCGCCTTTGAAAAATCGTTGCTTTACAAACGAATAGGGGAATATTTTCCTGCATTTAATGACTTAAACTTACGTAAATATTTAATTGCATCAAAATTTCATATTCTTTTTTTTCCTAAATTCATATCTCCTGGGTTTCGACCCTGAATCTCCTACGAGGCTACGATAATCGTTATCTTCCATTGTGTCCCGGATTCAATACCAACGTAGCTGGCAGTCTTACTCCAAACTCTATTGTTTTCCTTTGTAGCGGATCATGGTCACCGCAAATCTCATTGAACTCCACCTTTTCTGTCTGTAATGCAGAGTAGCACCTCGATCAAAGTAGGTGGAGAAAAAATGATCTCAGGTTTAAGTTAAGCGATTTCCACTATCCACAAAGTATATTTAAAAACAACTGTTCTATATTGCTTGTAGTGTGTAATAATTCGTTTCGAATGAAGAACCGTACTTATTCGTTACGACTATTATCATGAATAACGGTAGTTTTTCGAGTGACGCTGACAAACGATTCTGTTAGCGGCACTCACATATATACAGCTAGACCCTAATTACGGATCTAGCGAACTATAAGCCCGATTTTGATGCTTGAGCTTGCATTTGAAAGCTCTTTGCCATACTAAGACACAGAAAAAAAAATGGGTCGGTAGCACCTCCCTGAGATTCCCTAGGGCGGATCGAAAGAAAGCAGAACTTCATATTTCTGACGATAGCACTGACACCAGACCATATAGGCGACCGAAACTTGCGGAATCGCAATCTACGCTTCAATACCTTTCAAACGGTGTTTCACGCGTCAAAATCGGTGAAGGGGCTCAAAAGCTATGACTTTTTTTTTAGCCGAATCACAGAATTTTCACAAATGATCGAAAAAGTTTGTCTGTCATTCTGGGTGTCATTTTTTCCTTCAGCCCCAAATGGTTGGTACCAGAGGGTCAATTGCGGGTCCCACATGGGTAAAAAATGCTTATCTTTTTAATATGGGGTAACATTTTCTAGATACGAAGCCTACCATGGTCCAAAATCGACTTTTTGTACACTTTTTTTTTTAATAGACAGCCTTACAAAATAAGTGATATCAGTACAAAAAAAAACCTTCGGGGTAAAGGGAAGAGTGATGCAAAAATTCTACTCACAAAAGAAGTGATATCCATTTTGCGAGTGATTTTCTTTGTGTCACTAGGGAGGATATTAAGTCTCTTAATTTTATTACAAAGGAAACACTTCCGCCATAGTGACACAAAGAAAATCACTCGCAAAATGGATATCACTTGTTTTGTGAGTAGAATTCTTGCGTCACTCTTCCCTTTACCCCAAAGGGTTTTTTTTTGGTACTGATGGCTATTACGGTCATTACTTCTAGTTTGTTCCTATGTGCATACGTTCAATCAAAAAAAAATGAAGCAGCTAGTTTCATCTAGTTTATGCGTCCAGCTCAGCTGTTCCCGTTTTCTTCATGATCGTTAGTTACATTTTGAATTTTTACAGTGTAGTTATATATCTTTTTTCTTACGGACCATTAAATTAAGTTATGGTTTTCTATCTGGACAATTATTCCCAATTGACGATCGTTTTCTTTGCTATTCGTCCTTCTTTCGAAATGTTATTATGGATAATATACGTTCACCACCGATGTCTCAGTTTTATGGCTTTCTTTTGCTTTTGTTTTTTTTATGATAGTTTGTTTTGCTTACATTGCGCAATAACAGAGAGAAAAATGACCCTTGAGGTGAGTTTGTTGTCAACACATGCCATTGAGAGTAATAACTACAACTGTTTAATATCTGTATTCATAACTTATCTTAGAATTGACATAAAGTAATGGAAACTAGTACACAGTCTTAGATAGATGATGAAATACATGGTTTGATGTAAAGCATTGGCTACAGGCGCGTCAAGTTGTGGCTCCAATTTAGACACGTTCATTGCCCTGCCAACTACAAGCATGAGAGCTTTGAAGCGACCTGAGGACCTAATCAAGTTGCAGTTACTTTCGCGGGTTCAGTTATATGTTAAATGTCACAACATTATGCTGTAACTACCCGTTCGGAAGCAGTTGACTTCAGCAGCCTCTGATGTCTAGGCAATAGGGGGTTGTCTTCTATCCCTGTCCAGGCCAACTCTTAAATTCTTTTTCTTCAAGGTTGTTGATATTACTCAATGTGCTATCTTATACGTTTATAGGCATTTTAAACAATTTAAGGCTCTTAGTTGCGTCACGACGCTTAGCCATATCGTCACGCCAGTCTACAAAACCACGGGAAATTTAGCTGAAGCAATCATACTGATGAGTCAGAGAAAAGTTCTAAATTTTCTTTTTTCATCAGGGTTAGAATGTTAAAATATTTACACATGCAAATTTTGGCAACTCGAGAGCAATTACTTTGGGAGATATCGATACTATAATAGTCAGATTTTTGTTTCTGAATAATGAAGAAAAGGTGTGGAAATACCCTTATATTTGTAAAACGCAGGAAGAAATGCAAAGAAAATATATAGTAATGGGTACTGGGTGAAAGGCGTTACATGTTGTAGGAATGTAGGGTATTTTCTACACGACTGCCATATTGAATCTCGATTGTTTTTTTTTCTAAATGGGAGGGGGGGTCGTGTAATATGTCATTCTGGGCTAGAATTCTACGGGAAACACGTTTCTGAAGTAAGTCTTTCCGTAAATGTATTATTGTGAGAGATAATGGTGTGTGACATTAGTAAGGGCTAATGATGCAATAGCCTGAAAACACCTATTTTGTTTTCAAATAGTGAAAGAATCGAAACCTAAACGCATACACATTGTTCCTGATTATATTGTCATATCGATATGCATGTGTGCATTCACTTTACATTTCCTTATCTAACTACGCGACTCGTATCAATCTCGGATAATTTGAAACTTTGATTCAAAGACTTACAAGTATTGTCACGTTTCTCCTATCCCTCCAAGATTTGCTGTTAGCTTGTTCTAGTCCGTTCTTTCAAGGGAATCGTGTATATTAAAATTCTAGATAGGGTTACCAACTCCAAATTGTCTAAAAACCGGACATTTCGATTTATTTGAGTTTGGAAACCGGACATGCAACGCACTAAGAAAAAATACTGAACGTACTTCATTGTTTTCTCAAACACAACTTGAGTTAAAACCACATACGAGATTCAATAATGCCCATGGTGTTTGAACAATAAAATATAAAGAAAGAAATTTGTATTGTCTTGAAATTACTGTTCGTAGAATTCGTAGAATACGTCATGATCCATCTAGTCCATTCGATATTTAATACGTCTGCATAAATATTATTCGTATATTATGAGTTTTATGACTATTTAAAAAATATTCACAAGATGAAATATGCACTGTCATGATAAATACAAAGTAATTCTCAGAGAGAGAAACAAAAGTAATTAGTGCATGAGGGAAATTACAAGGATAGTTTTGGTTCAAACTACAGACATGTAAGTCACCCTTATACAGTATTCTATTACAGCAAGAATTACACCTCGGCATTTAGAAGCAAGCAAATATAATACTATTCAGAACTAACAACACGGTTTCACCAGACCCAGAATAAGCTACCGGTACAGTTCGTGCTTTGGGACTACTAGCTTTTAAAATTGTTAGTCTTCACTCACAGAGTAAAACTTTAACTTAAATGTCCATTTTGTCCGGATACATTTAGTCGTCCGGTTTGAACTTGTAACCGGACACAGGACAATTGCCCTAATGCACTGTCCGGTTCAAAACCGGAAGGTTGGCAACCCTAATTCTAGACATCGTGGAAAGGGTGCATAATAATTATTATTTCCTTCGCCAGCGCTGCCGTGTTTTCTCCGACGCGCACCTGTTTTTCTGCCCTCCTTACTCTCCAACCTATAAGCTTCGTACGAGCCTATAGAAAGCAAATTAAGAAGTCTTGCTTCTAAAAAGGTTTCTCCTCGTAGAAACAAAAATATTGCCTTGCCTACAGAGTGCATTTCAAATTCATATATTCCGTTCCTCTGAACTGAGTAATTTCGCGAATAGAGAATTAAGTAGTAGCCATTTCAGGTCAGTTATTTTTTTTCTCCGCTTCGATTCGTCTGCAAACGTTCGTTTATTCAATGGTTTCAATGTAGATCATTTCGTGATTAAACAAATTCCGTCTTCGCGTGCGGAATCAAATTGTCGTTCTCAATGAAACCAAGAACTGCTTCGTATAAGTTTTATAGGATAAATATAATTGTCGTGTATTAATACTTACAAAGACTTCGCTTCCTTTTATTTCTCATACAGTTGATGTTATCAGACTTAGCTACAACTTAGCTACTAGCTTGTTAGATGTCAACAACAGACATAGCGCCGATTGCGACGACGAAATTTAGATTTGCCAGTTCGACAAAGTTAGGATTAAGCTAACACATCTATTTGCATTGCAAGAAGGTGTTTTAAGCTTTGGCTCACTATGTCCATATACATAACATGTTATAAGTCGAAGTACCCTACATTAGGCCATAACTATAGTCTAGCCTCTGTCTACGTCTTTGCAATGGGGCATACAATTTGTCAATCTCTGCCGGATTTTAATAAATAACCTTGAGGAATTAAAAGTCGTTATGATTTCAAGATTCTACTCGCTTGCAATATTGCAGTGATGATTCTTCAACAGAAAACTAATTTTCTTTTTTTTTATTATTATTATTTTAGTGAAAGAGAGTTAAAAAATAATATTCTTCTAAAGAACCCAACGTTTCCATCTCTTGTAACTATAGTACTCTATTAAATAGCTCAATATTAATTTGTGTCATACGAAATATGAAGTTTATGTTCGTAGTCGGAACTGGCTTGCGCTTCAGCCAAAACAAAGATTCATGAGAATTATTTAATTTGATTTGTCCCTCACAAACACAACCTTTCAAGGGAATACCAGTATTCGTTTTTTGGTTCAGAAGGATAGAAAATAAAAGATGAGCTTTACATGTTATTCGTTATCGAGCTGCTTTTGGAATTTCAGTCCATCTCGATACAATGAACTATTTACTATGTTACTTCAGAACCGAACACTGTTGCCTTGTACCACATGTCCATCGATGGTACCTGATATTAACCCTATTTGAAGCAAGGAAAAAAAACTATGACGTTACTCCGTAAGTACAATTATTCGCGAAACGGGAAGGGTAAACTAATCGACAGAATCTCTGGTGGAACTGACATGAAACTCTGAACAAAATTCGGTCGAAACTTGCAGGGAATCCGCCAAGATATTTCAGTTTGAGGGTATAGATATACAGTCAAAATTGGGAGGGTGTAGGCAGAGATTTGCACGGCTTCCATCGACTTTTGACGGTAAAATTTCAAAGCTATGGTGGGGGTGATTTCAAGAATTTGGGGGTGACAATTCTCCACTAGGAGGGGCTGGCAGAATCACTGGAAACCTGCATTACCTTTCCAGCCCAAATCTTTAGTCACCACCAGACCTTAATAAATGGATAGAACTATACTTTTGTGAAATAATATTTATTAATTGACCATCGAGAGGTAACTTTTTTACTTGTTTATAATACTATGTAAGAGGGCTTACACAGATAACCCATTTGTTATTAAAGTAAGTCCCTATAAGAAACGGCTATATAAATTTTCTGTTGTTTGAGACTTCTAGTAGTGTATGTGATCCACTAACTTAGATACATTTCAGGGCAATTATGTTATAATATTAGCAATTGCTCAATTTGCTGCTGCCATCTCATGTCGTTCTCATCCTCACTCCCATATTTTTAACTTCGTTCTCGTAAGGGCTCTATGCACGAAGTTAAAACACCCTTAGGTGTGACGACAATGACCGCCATCTTGAAACGGACATTTTGACTATACTACAAAATTTTTAAATAGAAAGTGGATTATATGATACATCGATCAGTTCTGGAATGTTCCAAGAAACCCAATGACGAAGTCAATATTGGCATAACTCTAATCTTGTACGACACAATTACACGTCAAATTAACTTGGAGAATGTGTGAGCAGAATGATGGAAAATACATTTTGTTGAAACAGTTGAAGAAACGAAAACGAAACGGTTACATAAGAGGTACCGTTATGTTGGAAAATATGATCGTCATGGCCATAACATGAAGTACACAATAAAGATTGAAATACACTAACGGAAGATGAAGTCCCAATTTCAAGAAGGCGTAATGTAAGGTGAAAGTGAACTTCTCCAGGTCAATTTCACGTGTCTTTTTGTCGTACAGGATTAGTGTTGTGCCAAAATTGACTACGTCATTGGGTTTCTTGGAACATTCCAGCACGGATTGATATATCACATGACCCACTTAAAATTTTGAAGCATAGTCAATATGGCCGCTTTCAAGATGGCGGTCATTGTCATCATACCCTCTAGCATGTATCACCTCCTTGTCCAGTATCAATTAATACCCATTTGCTTTCAATATATATTGGAGTTTATAAGAGAAAAGGTGTTTTCCGTACTCTGTGTTCGATTTATTTGCTCTCTAAGTTCCATCTTCTCGGGTCTTCTTGTCGTTATTTGTTGACGACAGCATCTATAATTTGGGCTGTGAAAATTTACCTAGACTTTCTACCTACAAACGAATTTTCATCAAAATCAGGTTCTGACACCTGATGAGTGTTTCTTGTAAGCATATTGTTCTTTGTAATGTGCTCCACAACAGGATAAAACTTTAGTAAACCATATTTTATATGGGCCAGTCTAGTAACTGTTGACTTCGGCCTGTCACAATTATCCGCCACGTTCGAGTTAAAAGATGCCCCTGCCGGGACTCAAACCGGGACCTTCGAGTCATTGGCCTAACGCCTTAGACCGCACGGCTACCCGGTCGACTTTCCACAACAGGAAAATGGCAATGAACAATCCAGTGCTGGATGAGATCTACCTTATCTGAGAGATAATCTGTTCTAATCTTCATACGTGGAGTCATTTAAAAATGAAACTTTTATGCTAAGTTGTAAACACTGTAGTGGTAGCATATGAATAGCATGTACTATCTACAGATGCTTATCAGAATAATGGAAACACCTGAACGAAAGTGCAAATTACCAGATTAATATGTTGTCGGGCCACCTTTCGCCTTCAGAACAGCCTTGATGCGACGTGGGATGGAGGCATAGAGGTCGTGAATGGTAGCAAGTGGAATATTACACCATTCCTCGTGCAGGGCATCGGCCAGTTCTGTGAGAGAGGATGGAGGTGGAAATCGTCGCCGGAGTCGTGTTTCCAAGATGGACCACAGATGTTCAATTATGTTGAGATCTGGGGATTGGGCGGGCCAGGGGAGGTGTTGAACTTCATCCCGATGTTCCTCAAACCACGCTGCAACAACTCCAGCTGTGTGAATGGGTGCATTATCATCCTGGAATATGGCGTCATTGTCCGGGAACAACATCCGGACCATAGGATGCAAGTGGTCTCCTAAAATTGCGACATAATCGTTGGCAGTGATGCGTCCGCGAAGTGTGACCACAGGACCCAATGAAAACCATGATATTGCGGCCCACAGCATCACCGTGCCGCCGCCATGTTTCACAGTTGGGCGGAGACACTGCAGATCATACGCTTCTTTGGGCGTTCTCCACACATAAACACGGCCCGTGGTTTGGAATAGGGTGAATGGTGACTCATCCGACCATACCACACGTTTCCAGTCGTCAACGGTCCAAGTTGCATGGTCGCGGCACCATTTGCGGCGTGCTAAAGCGTTCTGGTCCCTGATGAGAGGTTTGGCCCGTGCAACACGACCCCGTAAGTTCATGTCATGTAATTCGCGGCGGACTGTGATTGTCGAAACAGGTTGGGGGAGGTGCTGATTGAGTTCCTCCGTCACTTGCGCCGCAGTGGCACGACGGTTCCGCGTGACAATGCGCTTTAATACCCGGCGTGCCCTGTCACTGATGCTTTTCTTCCGCCCACTGTTCCGCTTCCCCGATGTGGTTTTCCCGTGTGTTGTGTAAGTCGTCATCACCTTCGACACTGTCGCTGGCGACACACCTAACACACTAGCCACTGCCGTCACACTCACTCCACATAACAGCGTACCAACAATTTGCCCTCTTTGAAACTCTGAGAGGTCTCCCATTTTACACTACCTCCGTCTGCTGCAGCCACTGCACACTCCTGTTCCACG
>JAGDQP010000123.1:74293-94409 GCA_022664845.1 Lepisma saccharinum
AATAAATTTGGATATAGAGTGGCCCGGGTGAGAAGAAAAAGCAATCTAAACCGTCATGAGTTACGAGATTTTCCACCTAATGGTACTACAGTCAACAGAGTGCAGACCGTGCAAATCACGATCTTATTGACCTGTTTTTGCCCCTTGATCGAAATAGCCCCGGTCTACCCTATTTGGGATATGTAAATGTTGCCATATCCTGTACACACGAAAAACAGACATTCTGGCAAGAAATTTAAATTTCAAGGTCAGTTCCTCTCAAGAAAGGCAAAAGACAAAAAGAAGACACACACACAATCCAATCCAACAGGAATGTTGAGCAGGATGTTGCAAGACTTGCTGTCATAAGACAGCTACATGAGTAATTGCTTTTTTTTTAAGAAGATTCTAAACAATAACATGTAATTTTCCTCAGCCTGGTTCCATAAATTTGCATGGATTCATGAGCATTAACATTGCTTATGCTGACAAGGTAGCATGATCATATGACAATGCATCACATCTGCACACTACAATGCTGTGTCATTTTCAATACCAGCCATCCGTTAACGAATAGAAGCATGTAATACAGAATTTCCTTTCAAAATATTCCCAATTCCTTTTTATGTACCACGTAGCTCAGTGTGAGATCAACACTGTATTTCTCAACGTCATCCGCATAAGATATTTGTGGTACACGAGTTACGCTAGTCATTTTTTTTTCATTTCTTTAATATTTATCTTAATTTATGTTTAATCGTTAATTCACAAATGCGCTACAAGCCTGATCCTTACGTGCCTAAAGAACTTAAATAAAATTTAAATTCAAATTACTACAAGTGGGCTGTGGATGGACCTGGAAACATTTTTCATATAAAATCAAATCATTCGTTACAGGAGCGATTATTTTGAAGTGATTTTGTTTTATTGTTTTCAAGTACATTAAGGACAATGCAGAGGACATAAAATGTATTGAAGGATCTACCGCTTTCATCACATTACTAATGATGATAAAGACATTTTAATTACAAAAAAATGAGTAAAAAACTTCTGGGGATGGCCGCGAGTCTTGTCTCACGCCCATTCCTAAAAATCCAACATCCAATTAAAATTAAAATAAATACAAGAATAGGCATAAAAATTACAAACAAGTCAGAGCTGTGATTCTGTATATTAACAACTGTGGAGGCTCCGATCCCTGGATAGCATTTGAGCCTCCTAAGCATTATTTTTTTTATAAAATAGGATGGCAACTACAGTGTTTGGGTACGAGAAAGCTCACAACAATTTTATATTGTCTCGAATAATGTTTATGCCAAGTTTGGTGTAGCTAGGTCTAACTGAATGGAAACAATTTGAATAATTGATTATTTTTTAAAATAATGGTTTGGCAACACTGAACTGCTTCACCAATCATAATGGTTCTTGCGGCTCTGAGCTAGTCTGGTCAATACCTTTCCAACGACACCTCACCTGAGATTAAATTTCTAGACATGGTAAGACGGACGGACACCATGAGCAGAAACAGAAGGTTCCTTTTGATATAGCTTTACTATCAAGGGACCTGGAAAAGCACTAAGTTTTATTTAAAGACACTCAATTTGGAAAGAAACAAAAAATAAAAAATATATGCACCAAAATCTAGTAAAAATGTTAAGGAGTGATAAAACTAGATCTGAAATTACAGAACAGACACACCGAGTCTCCGTAGCTCAGTGGTAAATCGTTGGGTTGGCGTAGCATTCGGGAGGTTGTGGGTTCGATCTCAGTGGTCGACCATCCTGAGAGAGGATTTTCCAGGGTTTTTCTCAGTCACACCAGGCAAATGCCGGAATGGCACCTTCAACGTAGGCTATGGCCGACACCTTCCCGAATCCTTTCCCCTCCCCTATCCTGGCCTGAGCCTTAGACGCCTAAAGGCCGTAAATAAAATTCAAATTCAAATTACAGAACAAAGATTGCGGAAGTATTGAGGAAAGTGGGTTGGTAAAATACTTGAGTTTATATACATAGTCCAGGTTAGAACAACCCACATGATCTATTTGCTGGCAGTAGTGGATTGGAAATCTGATTATTTGCATCGAACTTATGATCTAGGCATCTTGAATGCCATAGTTTTGAAGGCATCCTCATCATTCAGTGTCAGCATGTCTGCTTCAGTCGGCAGAGATGTTTAATTACATAAGGCATCCTCATTAAATTGAATTATCCTTGCGTATCGTTTATGACCTTTTAAGATACTCAAGGCTTCGTTCGTTTTGTGTTATTTGAAGACGTATGTGAGTTCGTGCCGCATAAACCCAAGTTTTTTCCCATCATTTTTCCCCAAACTCTATTTCAACCCGTTCAAGCTCTTCTCTGGGATGAAATTACGGGAACGACGTTTAGGTTTTCGGTAATTTTTGGCTGCATGATTATTTGGGGTTTTCTTTTTCCTTTTGTGTTACATTAATTTATTTTTAAAAAATGTTTATAACATATACATAATGATCTTGTGTATTGATAAATAAGGTAAATGAAAAAAAATGTTTTATCATTTACAGTAGGCTACAATTAAAATAAAATAAAATAAAATAAAAAATAAAGCCACTTACTAGATTATTTTAATAAGAATGTGGTGAGTTACAGGACACAAGAACACAAGAATAAGATAAGTTCTAGAACTTCTCAAAGCTGATCAGGAAAGATAATATCCTTGCTAATACACTGAGAAAATACTACTGCAGAGATGGATAGATATAGCCGTATATGAGTGTACCGGAAGTTGAACCTGTAAATTAGTAAAGAAAACGAAAACCTGTTATTTTTTTAAAATCCATTTTTAGAAGAAAAAAACATAAGCCTTCGTGTTCTTTCTATTTTCTTTTAATTTTTTTTTTTTTACGACACAATTTGTAATAATGCTAAGGTCTCTTTAAGCAAGAATTACTTTTATATAGATAATTAAGAAAAAAATACAACAAAAATTGAAAATGTGAATTGCAAAACACCCCAAGTCCACCGAAGTATTTTTTTATCCTTCAGGAGGGATGCTATTCTATTCAACCGAAATTATTTTGTATTAGAAAAAGGTTGTTTTAGTTGGAGTTAGGATGTAATGTTATGCAAGTGGATAGACCTTGAAACATAAGATGCCGAACGAACAGAAAAATTAAAATACCAAAAAATGTGGACTTAGGATGTTTTGAAATTCAGGTCTTGAATAAAAACCCTAGGTTCAAATAGTTTTTTGGTAAAAGTGAGATATTCCGGGCTGCGAAGTTCTCAGTGTTACTCAGTTTTTTAAAGATATATATTTTTTTCATACCGTATCTGCCCCAACTTACGAGCAAACATACTGATGGGGCAAAAAAGAATTATATATTTTCCTCTTCCGTCATGATTAGCATCTCAAAGTAAGTTTGCATGCAAATTTTGGCTATTCGAGCGCAAATACTTAGGGAGATATCGTTGATATAAAAGGCAAATTCTGTCTGTGGAAAGTGATAAAAAAAAAGTCTGGAAAGGCCCTACCTATTGGAGGGTACGTTTGTTCTTCATGGTCGCCATCTGAAGTCCGCTATATCGAATTTCGGTTGGTTTTCTTAAATAGGAAGATGGTCATGAAATGCGTTTCTGAAGTCAGTGTTTTCTGTAATTATTTGCCTTGCATTTCTTTCAATAATTTGAGAACATAAGGATATTTCCACACTTAATTTTATCACTTTCTACAGACAGAATTTGACACTTATATCATCGATATCTCCCAAAATAATTGCGCTCGAGTGGCAAAAAATTTGCATGTGCAATAGTTTGATATTCTAATTATGACGGAAGAAAAATGTCTAATTCTTTTCTGCTCCATCAGTATGTTTGCTTGTTAGCTTAAACATCATTCAACATAATAGGAGATAGTTTTTTGTGTCCGCGACCTAAACACCACAGTCGTCAGTGCTGCCAGTCTATTTTAAAATTCAACTTATAGAAATACTTTTATTAATACAACAAATCTGAACGTGTGCATTCATTTACACTAAATTTAACATGTACACGTTCATTAGGTACTGGGACAGGTCATACAGGCACTCCACGTCCAGTAGTTTTTCAGGGTTGCCAAAGGATTAAAATAATTCAGATTTCACATTTGTTGCCGTTGGACGCATCCGTATTCATCTTCACCAAAATTGACCTGTGCATTAGGTACTAGGACAATTCATGTGGGTACTTCCGGTGCCGTAGTTGTCAATCATTTTCAGAAAATGAAATGTTTAATTGCTTCCATTTCGCTGAACGCATTAGGACCAAACTTTCTATTTGTGTACTGGGACGTGTCATAGGGGTACTTCAGGTCCCACAATTGACACTGTTGCCAATCAATCTAAAAAAAAACTAAATATTTACTTTTTCTATGCAGTTCGACGTATCCCGACCAAACTTTGAGTATACATATTCGACACAATTGAAACATACTGTGGTTGTTCCCGGTACCCAAGCACCCAGTTGTCAGCAACATACAAGGAATAATATTGTATTCCAACGGTATTTCATCAATTGAAGCTGAAGCATTAGCCAATGATTATACATATTAAATAGAGTCACAAATTGAAGATGTAGGTCTCTACTAACGAAAAGAAATATTTAAAATTTCAACATGTCCGAAACTTGATAATCCTCTTGATGTTCATGATATTATTTCGGGCGAAAGTAAAATACCTGACCTTCTGAACATAGTTTTTAGAACTTTATACAGCGGCACTTCTAAAGAAACCAGTGCAAAGTAGGGCGTCGAGTTTATTCATCTGCGCAAGACGCTATGTTTGTTACAACCAATGGAAGACTTAAACATCTTCTACTGGGATTGGACTTGAAAAGTTTGACAGGGAGTAGAAAAGTGTTGGAAATTCTCAACCACTTGGGCCACTGTATTAGTTACCATACCTGTGAGGAGCTTGAAACAGTTTTGACAGTTTCTCTAATGAAGCAACCAGGAGTGACACCAAGTAACATATGTCGAAAAACCTGGACTTTTCACTGGGGTTGCTTGGGACAATTTTGATTCCAATTTGGAAACCTTATCAGGAAAAGGAAGTGTGCACGACACGTTCAGCATCTGTTTTCAAAATATGGAAAGTGATGAGCCTGAAAATGAAACGACGGAAGCAAATTCTGAGATAGCATTTGGCAAGAGGTCAAAGGATGAACCTTCTCTTCCTGCATATAATCTTTCCACGATACCTTGCAAGTCATTCAAAAAGATGCGATCCTTTCAGTTTGATACAAAAGAGCTTGAGCCATATCCCAAGAAACCGAAATTAATAAAACATGTTCTTCTGCAAATAAATGTCTCATAACAACACATTTGAAAGACTCGATGTTGATCGATCTCATATAGGTGGCTTCAGTAAAATTAGCTCAATCAACACCAATCTAGGCTGGTGGAATTCCAAAGTTACAGAAGATACAAGAGTGAAACTGAATATTGGTTACAAGAGAAATATAACTTTACCCGAATCAACTAAATATAGGATCCGAACCACCTAAAATCATAAACGCACTTTCTGAAGGCGGTTTAAGCACAAAACGATCTAATAATTCATTCTCTAGGGTGCCAGTTGACATGGCACTAGAGCAGACCGTAAATGCTGACGCTGCTTCCAGGTTTACAGGTATCACAGCGTTTGCGAAGTCCGAATCTGCTAGAGTCCGATGGATGATCACAAGACCATTGAAAAGTGAGTTAGTCACCAAGTTACTTGAAGAAAGTGTGATTATGAAGGTTTCAGATTCAAAACATGATTTACAGCAAGACCATACTGCCAAAGATCACAGAGATATTCAAATTTAATTTCAGCTCTCAACTTTCCTAACCCATTTCAAGACTTGGATGCTGGGGTAACCCTAGTGAACATTTCAACTGGACAGATAATCGATGACAAAGTAGCTATTGACAACTTTCGTTTTATCCTAAAGAGCAGGATGTTGCAGAAAAATTCAAAGCATTGTAAGAATCTAAGATCCTAAGAACATTGAAAAGCCCATATTCCGAAATTTGGTAGCTAACTGCGCATCTTTTCTTGTCTGGAGTAACCTGAAAGCGAACGGAAAGAAACTAGACGTTGCAAATTGCACTTTAAACGTTTTCGGAAAGTTAATTAATATGGCAGCTCTTAAAAAATGTAACGTACAAAAGGTTATGGAGTGAGTATCCACTTACTCCCGTTCCATTCCCTCTTGCACAGATTGGTGGATCAATGAATAAAACTGATAAAAGTAAATTGATGCATGCGCTAGAAACGTATCGGAGTTTAGGTGCCGATCATGATATAACTTCAAGTCAACCTGATATAGATGTGGTTATATACGATGCAATGTTCGTGTTGCACACTTTAAAATTTCCGGAAACCTATGGTGCTTTGGCTAGTAAATTACTGGGTTACATTACTACCACCAGACCAGCTAAGGAAGTGCACTTTGTGTTTGACACGTACGACTATCAAAGTATAAAAGATTGTGAACATGAACGGCGAGATCCTGCAAAAATTAGTGACATCAAGGTAACAACAAGTGTAGGTCAGAAAACTCCTCATAAGGCAAATGATGCACTTCGAAATGACATGTTTAAAACATCACTTACATCTTTGTTATGCAATGCGTGGAAGAATCAGAAGTATGCTTCATTTATGGAAGTCAAAATTACCTTTGTCGGAACAGATACTAAATGTTACAAGTACACTTACAAGGAAGGTAGTGTCGAAGCGACAGAGGTGCCTGATCTTACTTGCAATCATCAAGAGGCAGACACAAGGAGTATTTGGCATATCCAACAAATATTGCGTACTAGTGATCAAGCCAAGAATATCCTTGTTAGAGCAAATGATATAGATGTCTTGGTACTCTTAATTTACCATCAACAGCATTTCATGAACTCTCAGGTTTGGTTTGATTGCGGACTGTCTTCTAACAACAGCAGAAGACTGCTGTTGTAACTGATTAATGTAACTTCGATCGCAGAGAATCTTGGACATGCTCTGGTTCAAGCCTTACCTGGCTACCATGCTTTTACAGGGTCTGATTTTACTGCTGCTTTTGCAAGACACGGAAAAGTAAAACCATTTGAAATAATGAAAAGATGTAACAAGTTTAAAGAAATTCTTAGCCAGTTAGGTGAATCATTAGCTATAAATGAAAGTAACATCCGAGGGTTGGAGGAATTTATATGTGCATTGTACGGGTACCCTAAATATTCTTCTGTAAGTGAGGTAAGATATTTATGAAGAAAACCTCTCCCAAAGTACAGTCTAAAGTATTTTCCAAAATCAGAGGATTGGATCAACATTGATGGTTCCATATAAAACAGCCTTAATTCGAAAAAGTTAAAAGAGGCATGGCATGGGTGTTGAAAAGAGGCAATTGTAAGAAACCTAGCAAAGGATTTGATCCTACAGAACACGGCTGGTTCTTGGAAAATGGGAGATATCGCATAAACTGGTACGATGGTCCACCATTCCCAAAAGATTTGGAAATTGCCACAGAAGAGAACAGCGAAACAAGACGAGGAAAGTAATTTTGACAGTGATGACAGCAGCTCCAATAAAAGTGAAGGAAAAACGTGAATTTCCTATTTCTACAATACGTTCAAATTAAATTATCTTAAACACTAATATACCACGATTCAAATCATTACATAAAAAGAATCATGTTTATATATCATGAACGATTGAGAAGTTTTGTCTCCTTTGATGAAGCAAGCACATATCATCACCGCAGCCACATTGATGACTTCATCACGCAGCTCCCCATGACTTGAATTTTGTAGCTAATTCCATTTCGAAATTTTTAGATCATATGTAAAATATATATATATATATATATATATATATGTGTGTGTGTGTGTGTGTGTGTTTATCAACCTTTTGCACTCCATGAAGTAATTAAAACCCTCCTGATTTCGGACAAAGCGAGGACAGTGTTTCGCTAGAGAACACAATACCATGGGCTACGTGAGTTCCAGTATCTCATTAACTTTTTAAGATAGAGTAACGATATTGATAGCGTTGGAAAGCTCAGATTCTGCTCCATCACGTTTATTTCAGAACGTTTTTCGATATCTCTAACGGTTTCATAGTTATTTGCCATGAAGTAAATACAGTGAAGCGAACGAAACTAAATTCTGAGCAAAATATGCGTCATATTTAAAAATGGCGGCAATGTATGTAAACGCCAATGGGTTCAAATACTTAACACATACATTACCTTCATTTTGACGCATGAACAAAGTTTCTACGTTCATTGAGTGAACAGTTATCCTCATTTAAAGATTGTGTTGTGAATTCCGGCGGCGGCCATATCGATGACGTCATAACAGAGCTCTCCACCACCTGAATTTTGTAAGACTCGCTTTTCTGACATCATATATGACTGACAATTTTTCACCAACCTCTTGCACTAGATGAGGTAAATTCCCTCCTGGTTTTCCGACTACATGGAATAACGGAAATAGATACATAACAATGAAGAATAAGAACATAGAGAAAGTAAACAAATTTAAATACTTAGGAATATGTAACAAGCAAGAACGAGGTCACAGAAGAAATAAAAATTCGTTTAGTATCGTGCAACGCACGTTTCTATTCAGTCCAGAAACTCCAAGCCTCGCGATTAATATCAAGAAAGTTGAAATTGAAAATATACAGAACGTTTATTCTGCCGGTAATATTTAACGTTTGCGAAAGTTAAAGTACGACCATAACAGATGAACCCAAATTACGAGCGTTTGGAGATAAGGTAAGATTAGAAGAAAAATATACGGACTGAAATGAGACGAGTTCACTGGAAAATGAAGGAGACTGCATAATGAAGAACTTCACGGACTTTACAACTCATCCAATGTTGTAAGAATAATGAAATCACGACGACTAATATGGGCAGGCCATGTAGCTCGGATGGGAGAAAAACGAAGATTATATTCCATCTTGGTTGGAAAGCCGGAGGGAAAGAGACCGATGGGAAGACTAAGACGACGTTGGGAGAACAATATTAGAAGGGATCTTCGAGAAGTAGGTGTTTATGATGAAAACTGGCTTCATCTTGCCAATGATAAATCCTATGGCGAAAGTTTGTTACTGCGGCGATGAAGTTGCGAGTTCCATAAAGCATAGAGTTAGTAAGTAAGACCATACCGCTAGTTGGTTCCTTTTCTCCAGGAAAATGAATGATTTGTTTTTACATGTATATACAGCGGCATTGGACCCCTCTTTTCGTAAACAGGAGCCTGATTGCCGAATTAGCATAGCTGGATTGGATTACTTTTCTTTGCAATAATAACACTCTTGAAGCGATTTTTGCACTTAAAATACTGATATTTTCTATATAAAAAACTCTGATCCAAATACCTGTAATTTCAATTTTTTTTATGTTGAATTTTGAATTTATTTTAAGGTCTTTAGGCAACTATGGTTAAGGCCGTTTGGATGATGGGATGAATTAGTGGAATGAAGAAAGCGGGAGGAAACGGGAGCACCCCGAGAAAACCCACGCACATGGTGTTTGTGCACCACAAAGCCCATATGGCATGAGCAGGGATCGATCTGACGAGCTCTAGCACCAGCAGTGAGCGCTCTACCAACTGAGCCCTTTTTTAAAAATGTGTTCAGAAAGTTCACAAAACTAACGGTAGCTGACTTCGATGTTTCTAACATATGCTATTAGAAAGAGGGCTGTGTGGCGACGAAAGGAGGAACTTCTTGCAACTCGGTTATTTTCATCCTACGAGAGTGAAGAAACCGATTTTAGTTGTTTGATTATAACTGGGCCGTCCTGTTTGAAGAAAAACAATAATTAAAAACGAAGAGCAGATTGAGAAATGAAAAAAAAGACATTGTTGTTTCAGTTTAAAAAAAAAATGAAATGAAAAAGTATAATTATTGTTTTATATTGTTATATTATTATTATTATTATTATTATTATTATTATTAGTAGTAGTAGTAGTAGTAGTAGTAGTAGAAGCAGACTATGCTGACAGATTTTTCCAGGGGGTTTCCTTAGTCACACCAGACAAATGCCGGGAAGGTACCTACAAAATAGTACCAGGCCATCTCCAGAGTCTCAGATGCCTAAAGGAGTTAAATTCAAGTTCAAGCAGTAGTAGCAGCAATAGACGTATTAGTAATAGTAGTATTATTTATAGTTGTAGTAGCAGTAAGAGTGTCAGTTGAAGTATTGGCAATAGTTATTATAGTAGACGTAGGAGGAGGATAGCGAAGACGAGGAGGAGGAGATAAAGTTGGAAATATTTAAAACAGATAATTGTAACTTAAAAAGTAGAACATTTATTAACGTTGCACTGTTGGGGAAGTGGTAGTTGTCAGAATGAAATTTTGCTATCTTCTAAAGACAAGGGAATAGATAGACTTAGAGGGGAAGCAAAATCAAACTAGTAAGTAAACCGATTTCCTATGTCGAATTTTTTTGTAGTAATTAATTTTACTTTAATGAAGAGTCGTGTTGCCAATGAACTCCACTCCAGTCGTAAGCAATTTTAGTTTTAAAATGATTGATGTTTTAAGAATTAATTTTCTTTTTTCAGCCCTTGTGATAGATCATCACCCCTGATTATGTGTGTTCTACGCTGAGCTCTGTTGATAAAGGCAACTGACAGTGATTTCCCATTACCACCTTGTACTAAATGGAGATGATTTTATTGCCATAATTTCGGGACCAGTTTTAACTATCTACTATTAAGTGGATTCCAAGCCCTTATGTTCTCACATGAGGAGGAGCACAGAATAACTTGATTTCAAAACCGAGCACACAAAGAAATAAAAGAAAGGGAAGTGAGTGAATGTTTTGGCGTAGAAACCAGAGTGACGATCTTCTGCCAATGAAATGTATGATTTCGTAAGCCTTAAAGTTCCTCGAAGACACATTTTAACTAAGATAGTTGGCAATAAATTTCCCTTTAAAAAAAAAAAATAGTTGTAGAAAAAGGAAAGTCTTTTGACCTTGATCATTTCCTTCATCATAGGATTTAAAGAAATAAAAAATTGATCTGGTTGTTTTATGAGAAGTTTCACAACCTGTGGCTTCTGTAACTAAAGTAAAAGTTGACCTCACGATATTAATCCAGCATTATTTTGTTTGTAGTTAGTGTTTAAAACTCAAACAACAAGAACTGAAAGTACAATAAAAATAACTCTTTATCTTGTATACCTGCATGAAGGTCAAAATCTGTCTATATGTAAAAGTACATGCCTAGTAAATGAATACGCACAACTGGTCTTCTAATCCGTTGCCGTATGGATGAAATTGGGATACTAAGAGTTCAGTGGAGGTCTGTCTAGCTTGACATTGAAAAATACTAGCTACGGAACTCGTGATTGTGACCAGAGGTACAGTGCACACAAAAGATTCTGTGTTTATAAGGGACGTAAAGGGGGAACGGAAGTGCCTGTTCGCTATATATAATTAATAAGTTAAAGGCTGAACAGGATAACGTCGTTAACGTATTGCCATACGCATGTTAGTGCAATTTAATAACGAACTGATTGGACCATTCAGCATTCTTGGTCCAATCAATTTCTTAAATAAGAAACTCATTTTCAATTAACAATTCATTAATAATAATAGATGCGTGTACCGAGCAGTCTTAGCTCACAATAGTATAGCGTTGAGGGAGCCATCCTGCCTGAGGTTTTTCCAGAGTGTTTCCTCAATCACATAAGACAAATACCAGGATGGTTGGCAGTTGGCACTGCGATCGATCAACGTAGGTCCTAGCCGAATCCTTTTTCCCTCCTACATAATGTCGTCCTTCTGGCAGAAGTCACTCTCCAAATGTCGCTGTTTTCAGTTATGAACACTAAAAGTTGAGGAAATGTTGTTTTAAAGGCAGCAAGAACTCACTGACGTTACCATCCGTTTGCATGAACGTTCCAGACGATGACAATATCACTTAGCTCTGTCTATCTATTAAGTATCCTTTTCTCTCTATATATAACTTAACACAGCGAAAATTAGAGTTAATGACTACAGAAACAGAAAGTTTAGGAAGTCAGGGCCTCGGGATAGTCCCGCCCTGAGGTGTGATCGTTCTTCAACTTGTACTAGCGACCTCCGTATGCATGCATGCAACTTCAGCCTCTGTCGCGGTGCGGGTGGGATGCTACGGTTTCTATCTTGGCGAAGACTTTTACCGTTTATCGGTCCATGTATAAGAGACGAAAGAAGCCTAAACAAGAAGATAGGAAAGTACCAGAAGAGTTTTCTTGGTAGAAGGGGGGGAACCAGAATGTGCAGTATTGTATATTGTTTAAAAAATGGGTCGGTTCTAACTATTGTTTTCTTTGCCTGTATCTGCAACATTTATGTACTGAAGTATGCTCACGAATATCAACACTTCTCAGACAGTACACGGACATCCAATGGACATCCATATGCAGTTCAATGGGTGTCCAAAGGACAAATGGACAAAAATAAACAATTAGACTTTTCTTCTCCAAGAGGGAGAAGAGTCTAATTGATTTTTTTTTTTTTTTTTTTTTTTTTGCAAAACTGAAATTGTGGCTCAGACTTGTTTTATCGCAGGTCTTAAAAATACTTCAAATGTGAATCACGTAAATAAAAAAAATACCAAAAAACATAAATACTACACCTTTAGCCCTACCTGGAGTTAAAACTTCAGTAAAATATAACATTTACAATAGACTATTAACTACTAGACCTATGATTTGTTTGGGGGAAGCTCGGCTTGGGCTAGGCAGGACTGGGGCTCCCATAGCCCCCAGTTACACCCATTATGGTAGGATGGTCAAGAGTCTAGCAATAGGACCTAAACCGTAAATTGACGACAAGTGGCCAAACATAATAGGTTAGGCTGATTATGAACTAAAGGAGTGCAGACTATGTCATCCATGTCATTACAAATTAGGCTGCTTTTTAGTATCTCTCCCAAATAATTTATGAATCGTGGTATTGTAACTATTACTGACTTTAGGTTAGATAACGTCAGGTTAGTTTACTTTACGAATGGTCAAATAGGCCTATACATTCGTATACTGTAATGAATATTGCTTAGTAACATCTGCTGCATGTGGACTTACTTTAGAAAGTAATAGTCTTTGATTAATTTGATTGGTTAATACCTGCAAAAGCTCCTCATGTTTATTTCTCTCATTATTTTCAATAGATTCGTACATGCTCATATTAAAGTAAATTTAAAAGCTCCTTTTTCACCGACTTCTAGTTTAATGCACTGTAGTTTGCAGCTATGTTTATCACAAAAAAGTGAACAAACGACTGGCATTGCGTTCCTAGACGGAACTGACTATAAATTGAGTGATATATTTTATATAACGAACGAATACCTCGTTGTAGCCTATTTTCCATTACCCTGATTTAACTATAGCTAAAAATTACACGTTTTTTTAATTGTACGTACCTTTAAATTTCTCCTTTATTACACAACAATAGCAGCACACTAGCTTGTGCTCCACTCTCGTCAACCACGAAAGTCCAAACAAGGCTACCAACTTCGTTGTTTCGCTCTTGCGCAATACACGTGGAAGTTATGGGGGTATAAGCTATGTAATGCTCATATTTTCGGACTGCTCATGTTAAACTGACTTCCCCTATTGCAAGTTTCCATATCGAGCACGTGCAAAGTACATCGGAATGATTATTGCTTTGTAGATGTTAAGTAGACCTATGTCTAAACATTTGTTGTAAGATCTGCCTTTCCTGAATCGCTATGAGTGAACTTAAATTGTGAAAAAATGATCTTTAGTATGCTATGTGGCCAGGGCCGGATCTATCCCCAGACTTCCTCCTTCCGTTTCCCCTTCCCCCTCAACTCTTTCGCCCCTTTTTCCTTCCCACCTTCACATTATGGCAAATTACTCTTTTCGTCCTCCCACTATTTAATAATAAAAATAACGAGATAATAATTATTTAATTATGTTAATGCAGTTATTTATAAAATACGATTCAATACCAATAATAAAATAATGCTATTAAATACTTAGTCCTATAATAAGCAACTTTAATTAAACTACTGTAATGTACTTCTGGAAACCGTGGTAATTACATTGAACAAAGGTAATACAAATTATTTTTATTCAGACAAAACGCTCTAAAGGTAATTAAACGAAATAGCATAAATATTAATGATAGATGATTACAATTAGTAATTATGGTAAAAAAAAGAAGAATTTTATTTACTTTCAAGATAATTTACACTACGTTGAATACGTGGACAACTCTTTGAATGTTCAACACAATCTCCGGAAATATTTATCTCCTGAAGACAGAAGGGCAACTAACTTAGAGAGAAAATTAAGTTCGTTTCTACTGCCATAAAAGACAGGTTAGGATATTTTTAAAAAAATGTCTTTATCTATCTTTGGAACAGAGTCTTAGTTAAGGTACCGTTCTGACGTTCGTGTGGTGAAACTGAAAAAACTAGTGAAACTCTGGAAAACGTCAATCAGGATGATCAGCAGCAGGATTCGAACGTACGGTAGGTACCTATCCGCTTCGGACCCAAAAAGTCAGGTTAGAAAAAGACACTTTAGTTTTCCTCATATACAAAAATCTAGTGTAAATTACTTCTTAATGCATATAGAATGCTCCAACACTAAGTATTTGTTGCCCATTGGCAGGGGTACAGATGACTGTCACGTATTAAAAAAGATTATTTAATTTTATTTATGGCCTTTAGGCAACTAAGGCTCAGACCGAAAAATGGTTATTGTTGTGTACAAAGGTAAAGAATAGTAGTAAATAATATTCCTAATATAAGCATTAAAGCTTGTTTTACTGTTTCTACTATAAATTAACCTAACTTTAAACTACTTGAAGTCAATTATATAACAGAGGTTTGCCCGAGTCAAATGTGATGGTGTTTGGCGCTCCCCCTACATGATATTTAATGTATTTTGCTAATTTTTTTTTTCGTGTAGCGTTTTAAATAATGATTTTTAATTTTTCCTTGTAAATTTCGGCCCTCTGAACGTTGCACCCCTAGGCCCGGGCCTAGTGGTAAATCCGAACCTGTATATGACAACATTCAGCAGTTTGGAATTTATCTTTTCAAAGCCGTTAACAAAGTGAGGGCAAAGCAAAGCAGTTAGCAAAGCCGTCAGGGCACAGAATTACCTTAACCAGTGAAGAATGTTATTTCCTTGTAAGATTAGACTTAACGTTTTCCATTACTTCAGATACTGGAAATTCACCATTAGTTCTGAATAAAACTAATTAGAACCTAATAAGTTTATCAATGTTTTACAATAATTTGCATTATTTTGCGGATTTTCCCTGCTTTCAGGTTAATTTTGAGCGCCCGAAAATACTGTTTTTCACCACTGTGTGGCGGGGTTTTAACCTAATAAGAAATAGAGATAAATGGCGAAAAATAGTGAGAATAAATAGTACATTCTAGTAAGCACTTAAGGTTGCTTATTTAGTAATTCAATTGCATTTCCTTGAAGCGAAACGAAACGAGAAACAATAATTCAGCATAATAAGTGAAATATAAAATCACGCATAAAGATTAGTAGTCAAGTCGTTTTTCTATCGTTTCTTTCCTTCTGTTCATTTTAATATATGAATAATATACTCTAAATCAATGTTAGGAGATAGAAGCGAGAGAAATTCCCTCAACACGTTTCATGTATTTTTGAAAATAAAGAAGGTTTTGTTTTGTTTAGGTAAAATAAATTAATCTTCGGAAATGAAAAAAAGAAACACTTTTATTTCCCAATGATACATTACGAGATTGACATTCGAATCCACGTAAGAAAAGCTATCTAGACATGTAACTTAACAAGCATAATGAACAACCGAACTGGGACAGAGAAAGTTTCTTTCGTCACAATACACGTGATCTGAACTCCAGGAAGATCATCGAGTTTGTATAGCTTTTTTTTTTTCGTTTTATTTCTCTCTCTCTTTTTTTTTACCTTCAGTAAGTCTTTCTTTATTCGTCTACCTTGATCGCTTGCCCACCTGACTTCGCGCGGAAACCTAAAGTTGTTTCTTGGAGTTGTTCACTGTAGTCCGGTTGTTGCTGTTAGCTCGTGCTGTTTACTTGAGTTGTGTCATAAGTAGAAAACGACGCGATTCTTTTTCTTTTTTTAAAACAAGCTACTCAAAGGAGAGATTCTCTTATTTTCTGCAGGTAAGAAGAAAAAAGCATTGTTTAGCATTTCATTATTACACGATATTTATTCTGTGCTTTTATTGAGTTTGTTCAGCTGTTGAAGTATACATAAATGCAAGTGCTCTTATTATCTTTTATTACGTTTTTTGACTTTGCTGAGAGAATTTCGTCTTAAAAACTATATTAAATATCACTTCGTCTCCGTAACATGATACGATACCTGCACGAAGATGTCTTTATGTTTTTCATTCTTATGTGCTGAAAAATTATTTCTTTTCCGGAAGTAAAAAAAAAAATCATGTGAAATATTATAAAGGAATACTGCAACACTGCTTGATTTAGTGTGCAGATTTATGCTGAAAATTTTATAAAAATAAAGAAAAATAATATTATTTTTATCTCAGTGCTAAACAAACTTGTGAGCTTGTAAGGACAGGACCTACAGTTCTTTTTTTGTTAAAGTGAATTCCAAACCACAAATACACACAAAACTATCAAGACAAAACTGGAATGAAATTAATATTTTCTTGTGTTATAATGTTAATCTTAGGGAAATTTTCTTTTGATGCTCTTGATCTGGTATTTAAATCTTAAAGAGGCCTTTGTTCCAACGGTGCCTGTGTGTGGGTGCCTGTTATGGTCTTTAAGCAGCTTTGGTACAGCTCGGGATAGGGTACGGAGGATCATGTTAGAGGAAGTCGACCAGGTACTAGGGCCGAGGTGGCTTCCTCTGGTGATTGGGTTCGATCCCTGCTCATGTCATGTGGGCTTTGTGGTAGGCAAAAAAACAGTTTGTGGGGGGGGGGGGTTCCTCGAGGTTCTTCCACTTCCTCCCACTTTCTTCATTCAACTAACTATTCCATCAGCATAATCTATACGGCCTGAGTCAAAGTTATCAAAAGGCCTTAAGTTAAATTCAAATTTAAAATCTTACACATATATGCTGTACTCCACTGTTTTCGTGAATTTTCATGTACTTCGTCGAGTAAATACGAATAAAGTCTTCCAATACTCTTGCAAAATGTGGGGAAATACGTCACATTGCCATGTGTACATGATCCTTTTTACTGGATAAGAATTTACCTTCTTCAGAATAAAAAAAAAGTATTGCAGATCATTGACGTCAATTCCTCTCTGGATCCACAGGATTTTTTTTTTTTTTCGTCTTTGAAACGGATTTTCCTCGTACGTAACCTATGTGTTATTGCCCCGGGGAACCCTTAGGGAGTCAGCCATTAACCTTGAACCTGCAGAAGGTACTATAATATTATATATTCATATATGTGCCTTTTTTTCCTGTATCATATAGATTCCTTTTAAACTTTATTCGCTTTTTATTATGACTCCGCAAGTGATATCATTGTCATTATTACGTTCTGTTACATTACATTCATTACACACGCAGGTAGATTCACTTAGCACTTACGTATTTAGAGGTTTCATTACATTTGAATTTCCCTCATACATTTAAATATGAATGTCTATTTTTCTCTTTAAAAAAAAATATATCTGTTTTGTGGTGTGACCTCTGGGGAATTACTTTCCTCGCCGTTTTTGTCCTCTATTACAAGAATTTGGATGTCGTCAAAGCGCCAAGATGATTCCTGAATCAATATTAACGTGTTTATCTGTGAATTATAACTTTTATTATTATTAAAGTTATATTCCTAATAACTTCTGGTTCGATTTTTTTTTTAAAAAATGACACAATATGATGCTCAAAAAGTGTCTCAATACAAAGATGAAGTCATGTTTGTCAGTGATTGTAGCCATAAATGAATTATGTTATTGGCTAATGGCATCCTTTATTGATATACATTTACAATTAATTCAACACCAGTTGTATCCAGTATTGAATTAAGTTTGTAATTCATTCACTGTCAGTTCGTTATTCAAATAGGTTTGGAATTTATTCAACACAAAATGTTATTCATTATTGGATTATGTTTAAAACTCATTCAACGCCCAAAGGTATACATTATCGAAATACTACAAAACGTATAGGTTGCGAATGTCTTTTTAATTGCTTATATTTTTATCGGGAGAGTAAACCGAAAGCGAAAGATCGGGAAACGGATTTACCCTTAATACTATACCACAACTGAACTTGTATGAAGTTTCCCTACAGAATTAGAAGAAATTGAGGCGTTGGATTGAAGAACGGCCTTTCGTGGCCTATTATCTGTATTAGACCTCATGTATAAGAATATATGAATACTAGCTGACTTGCCCGCCCGTTCATGCAGAATCCAAGGGTTTATCACCCCTTTACCCCTGCGGGGTGTCGAATTGAAAACCTAGGATAGCAGACGTTGCTAATGAATTGAAATTAAGGATTTTCATATTTGCCCTCTTGAAGGTAGTCAACCCGACAAGCTGCATTGTGATGTGGGTTGCTCAGCCTGTAGGGATTATCTAACAATCATGGTTTATTAATTCACCATGATTGTCAACCGGCAGGTAATTAATCTTTTAATGCGGTAGTTAATTCTTCTAGGCCCTAAGGAATAAATGTGCCAACTTTCGTTCGAATATGTCAAGGGGTGTACAGTTGAATAGCGTTCAAACAAATACACGAACATCCTGACGTTGAATATATATATATAATGAAGAACGGCAGTTCTTCGGGTGACGCTGGCAAAGGACACTGTTAGTGGCACTCAGATAGTATACAGTTAGTTTCGGATCTACCGAAGTATAAGTCCGATTTTGATGCTTGAACTTACATTTGAAAGCTCTTTCCAATACTAAGACACAGGAAAAACATTGGGTCGGTAGGATTTCCTTTGGACCCCCATAATAATGGGGGTAGGCCACTTTTTAAATACGAGCCCGTACGGAGAACACTCTCCGCCGCTGCTCCACTCATCTGGGGATGACGTAAAGGAGAAAAATGTAAAGATACATGACCGTACCTAATTTTATCTAACCTCCACGTTCCCATGGTGAGTAATTTAAAATATACTTTCTGTCAAGAATATAAATGCATGTTTTGCGCGGGATTGCTTCCTGCCCCTTGTTGCTATGAGAAAAAAATGCTACACATTATCGGTTATCCACCTCGTCCTTTAATCGAAACAAACTGTGCTTTATAGGCAATAGTCTCCAACAAAATCATTCTACATTTACTGACTTGTTGCAATATATTCAGAATGCTATAAATCACGTTTAGAAGCAGGAAATACTTTTCTTTGTTACATTGGAGTCCTTGTAGACCACCGTCCGTTTCCAATAAATATCTGTTTCCATCACTGCAAGCGCGAAGCCTCGGTAACCTAATAATTAGAGTTCTTAACTCCTCCGCGTGGGTTCGCGAGTTCAAATCAAGGTCGAGTGTTTTTTTTTAAAGAAAATTGTGGAAGTTAAGGTAATGGACGCCTTAACCGCCAGGCCACCGAAGCAACCTCGCAGATGTGGTTTCTCCGTTGTATTTACAGTGCACGTGTCTCCTACACGTTATAGCGCGTGTGCAGGATAGAGGAGCATCGGCATAGATGGCTCGTGTTACAGTCTTTTTTTGTAGGCAGCCTTACAAAATTAGTGATATCAGTACAAAACCCCGTTTGGGGTAAAAGGAAGAGTGACGCAAGAATTCTACTCACAAAAGAAGTGATATCTATTTTGCGAGTGACTTTCTTTGTGTCACTATGGCGGAAGGATACTGTCTCTTAATTTTATTACAAAGGCAATACTATTATTTTATTACAAAGGTATATATATATATATATATATATATATATATATATATATATATGAGCTCCTGCGTAGCCTAGTCGGTAGCGCGCTCGACTTCAATGCGAGCGGTCCCGGGTTCGATTCCCGGTGGGGGCTCAAAACTTTCGGTGTTGACCCAGCATCGTGAGGACAATTGGGGAGCTGCTGTGAATAAAAGACAGTGGCGATCACAGTGTGAGCTTCGGCTCTCCTCTCCCAACCCGTCTGGTCAGCGTGGGAGCAGTAGACCAACTCCTCCCTTCGGGGAGAGGCCTCATCCACTAGTGGATT